>JAOTJB010021801.1:0-10820 GCA_027123815.1 Erythroxylum minutifolium
TGAGCATGAGATGTGTTGACCACTCTCGGACCCGTTTCTCTGGTCCGACCCGTTCTCTGGAAACGGGATGTTACAGACGAGGAGGCGAAAATTATCCCTACTCTAACACATACAACCCTGGGTGGAAGAATCACCCTAATTTCTCTTGGATGAACAATGCTGGAGGACAGTTCAGACCTCAAGGATCTAGCAAGATAAACCGAGTTCAATGGAATCCAAAATGGACTAAAATTTAGATAAGCTTGGAACTCTAAATGATGCAAAAAAGAGTCTGGAAGGCAGATTCGAACAAGTAACAAAGAATCATGCCTCTTCAATCCACAATCTAAGGGTAAGTAAACTAATTGTAAAACACTTTCTCTATGTGAAATGTGGGAATTCTTCCTAGTGCTTTGGAAATAAAACTGAGAAAGCAACTAAAGTCTGTTACACTTCAAAGTGGGAAGAAACTTGAACCACCCACAAAGATAATAAAGGAACCCTTCTCTCCTATTGAGAAAGATCAAGAAAAGGAGAAAGAAGTGAATATGAGCAAATACCCTCCTTATGTCACTCCTTCACCTTATCAACCCAAGATTCCTCTTCCTCAATGATTATAAAAGAAGATGTTGGATGTGGAATTTGAAAATTTTGTTGAGAAATTAAAGATGTTATAGATAAATCTCCCATTAGTAGAGGCTTGGGAATACATGTCTAAATATGCAAAAAAATTTAAGGACATATTATCAAATAAGCGTACTTGGGAAGATAATCAGACGGTAGCTCTAACTAGCACTTACAGTTTCATAGTCACCAGCTAGATGCCATCTAAATTGAAGGATTTAGGGAGTTTGATAATACCCTATGTGGTTGGTGAATTTGAATTCACAAAGTGTTTTTATGACTTAAGAGCAAGTATTAATCTTATGCCTTTATCAATATTCAAGAAATTAAGGTTGGGTGAGGTCAAGCCAACATCGATGTTAATTCAGTTGGCTAATCAATCTATTAAAAGATCGTTTGGAATAGTAGAAGACGTTCTAATGTAACTGGACAAGTTCATTATTCCTATAGATTTTGTGGTTCTTGATTTTAAAGAAGATAAGAATTATCCATTGATCCTTGGTCAACCATCTATAAATACAGGGAAAGCCATAATTCACATTCACGAAGGGAAATTAACACTTCAAATAGGCAAAGATCTGATCAAATTCAATATGAATAAGGCTTTAAAGAACCCAAAAGTAAGCAATGCGTGCATGAAGGTTAAAATTATGGATCAAAACTTACAAGAACAAGTTGAGAGTTGCATTTCAGAAGTACAATCAATGGCAACAAAGACAAATAATGGATATGAGAAACTTGAGTCTAAAGGAGATGACGAGATGGAGGAGTCAAATGTTCAAATGCATCAAGATAAATTTGCCTAAACTAAAGCACCCATACCATCATTCATAAAAAAATCACCCAAATTAGAGCTTAAACCTTTACCTACACATCTCAGATATACCTTCCTAGGTGAAGGTCTAATGTTACCGATAATCATCTCTAACCAATTTAATTAGAAACAGAAAGTAAGGTGGTAGCAATTATGAGAAAGCGAATGAAAGCCATCAGATGGCAAATTTATGATATTCAAGGTATAAACCTAAATGCTCGCTACCATCTCACCTATTTGGCTTGCCAAGTTGTGATTTCTAGACATTATATGCCTCATTTCCTACTGGAACTATTGCAACTGCTATTGTAGGCTCCGTTGAAATTGGAGATTGCAAGTAATCACAACATTCATCAATTCTTCCAGAGATGTACTTGAGTTTTGTTGGCTCTCCACGTCTTAGAAACTAGATCAAAATTTCATTTCATCCTACTGGAATTGTAGGGTATTTTGTTAAAGTTGTTGCATACTCTCTTGAAGCTGCTGCATACCCTGTTGAAATTAAAGATGGTCAATATTACAGGTCTTGATATAGTCGTCCAAAGGCATACTTGAGTTATGACAAGAAGCTTCTAATCCACACAGGAATTGTTGTGTGTCCTCTAAACTATCATAGAAGTAATTATGATGGTTATCTCATCCATAACTAAAGTTAGGTTGATTAGTCCAACCTTGGTTATGGGATTGAGAATAAAAGTTAAAGAAAAAAATTACTTCCATCCATAATTTTTTTTATAAATTACAAACACTAAACAGAATAAAGAAAGGGTCATGACATAACTAAAAAGAAACCAATTACGAACAAATATACATAAAACATCAATTAAATCACAAAAAAAAACTAAAATACCACACTCCCTAACAATAGCGCCAAAATTGACAATGCATCAAATGCTAGTCAAAATAAAAACTAGACTACTACTATAGCAGTGGTGAGTCTAGATCTATCCCACAAAGAGTATATGTAAAGTTGTTGAAATGAAATTAATCGGTATTTGGGTTTTGGATTTTAGAAATAAGAAAATAAAAAAATTAGACTAATAAAAACAAATTAAGGAAAACATGTGAAAAATGATAAAGTGAAAAATTCAGTAGGGACCCTATTCTTTGGTTCAATCTCATTCTAGACCCTAATTAAACATATTTCATTGATTTGTTGTTCTTAAAGCTCTCCTAGCAACTATTAATCGTGGGTTAATAATTAACTCAAGTTTTTCCTTAGGCAGTGTTTAATCAAGATACGATCGTCAATTAAACCTTAACAATTGAATAACCTACGATACGATCTCTATATTCAATTGGGTAGTAGCATTATGAATTAGGAAAACCGATTAATCAAAGAAACAACCATATACGATGCATCATTTAACCTAGGTCATGTTATCCCTAATAATTACAAATCATCAGTCACTACACATGAATTTTAACATGATAATTATAGATATCAAAATTCTCGCAATGGTTTTGCAAATAAATGATTCAATGAATGCATTAAAATCATCTTTTCATAATACCTAATGGGTTGATACATAAATAATCGAACAATAACGAGATTATTATTATCCATAGACAAAATTCAAATCAATTAATATAGGATAACAAAAGCAATTTCTAATGAGAAAGAAACAACTAAAACAAAGAAAAACACTTAACCGAGTCATTGGCGTAGATGTCACCTTCAAACTGACGTTAGGACATCTAGACCTTCATGGGTATCTCCCAAAAATATGCATTAGCCCCGTTGAAATAACCCCATCCAAAGCCCCTAAAACCTTCGCTACTATCATGTTCTTCTTTTCCACGCTACTGTTCTCTTTGATTTTAAGAATTAATTCTTGGTCCATCTACAGTACACGTCTTTAAAACTTACACTCCTACCTTTTGAAAATGTCTGTATTTCACATCCATTGGGTATACTTCGGGTTGATATAGCTGCTTCTCTTCCATTTGTGATTCTAGGTAGTCAATCCTCGCTAAAATCTCACCCATTTAGCTTGTCACGTTTTGGTTTCTTGACGTTATATGCCTCATTTCCTACTAGAACTATTGCAAATACTGTTGTAGGCTCTATTGAAATTGGATATTGTTAACAATCACAACATTCATCAATTCTTCCAGAGATGTATTTGAGTTTTGATGGCTCTCCGCACTTGGAAACTAGACCAAGATTGCCTTTTACCCTGCTGGAATTGTAGGGTATTCTGTTGAAGTTGTTACATACTCTCTTGAAGCTGTTGCATGCCCTATTGAAATTGAAGATGGCCAGCATTACAGGTCTTGATATAGTCGTCCAGAGGCATACCTGAGTTGTGACAAAAAGCTTCTAGTCCACATAGGAATTGTTGCGTGTCCTGCAAACTATTATAGAAGTAATTCTGATGGTTATCTCATCCATAACCAATGTTAGCTTGATTAGTCCAACCTTAGTTATAGGATTGAGAATAAGAGTTAATGAAAAAAGTTACTTCCATCCATGATATTTTTTATAAAACATCAATATGAAACAGAATAAAGAGAGGATCACAAAATAACTAAAAAGAAACTAATTACGAACAAATATATACAAAACACCAATTAAATCGCAAATAAAAACTAAAACACCGCACTCCCCAACAGCATCCCTAAAATTGACAGTGCTTCATAACGCTAATCGAAATAAAAACTAGAATACTACTATAGCAATGGTCAGTCTAGGTCGATCCTATAGAGAGAGTGTGTAAAGTTGTTGAAATAAAATTAATCCGAGTTTAGGTTAAGAGGGTTTTGGATTTTGGAAGTGAGAAAATAAAATGAAACTAGACTAATAAGAAAATTAAGAAAAACATGTAATAAATAATAAAAGTGGGGAATTCGATAAGGACTTAGTTCTTTGGTTTAATCTGGGCCTACATCCTAATTAAGCATATTTCATTGATTTGTTATTCTTAAAGCTCTCCTAACAACTATTAATCATAGGTTAATAATTAACTTGAGTTTTCCCTTAGGTAGTGTTTAATCAAGATACGATCGTTAATTAAACCTACCACCGAATAACCTAGGATACGATCTCTAGATTCAATTGGGTCGTAGCATTACAAATTAGAGAAACCAATTAATCAAGGCAACAATCACATACGATGCGTCATTTAACTTAAGTAATGTTATCCCTAATGATTATGAATCATTAGTCACTACATATGAATTTCAACATAACAATTACAGATTATATCAAAATTCTAGCAATAGGTATGCAATCAAACGATTTAATGAATGCATTAAAGTCATCATCATTCGATACCTAATCCAATAAACACAAGATAACTTAATCAATTTCTAATGAGAGAAAGAAAACAACAAAAATAAAAAATACATTTAGCTCGGGTCATCGGTGTTGATATCGCCTCCGAACCAGTTTTGGGATATTACCGTCCATAGGTCTCTTCTGGAAGAATGTTTCAATCCTCATTAAAAGCCCAATTGAAACCCCTTGAAACCTCAATCATGACAAGCTTTTGCTTACTTCTATTCACTTACTATTGTCGACACTATTACTTGATGTGACAAATAAAGATATATATGTCTTAAGTTACTGTTCATGTCCATTCTTCTCTTCTCTGCCGCCACTCTTCTTCTCTATTTCCTATTACCATACCACTCTCTTTTATTTCTCTCCACTTTGTATTTGATGGGACAAATAAAGTCTTATGTCCCAAACTACTGTACATGCCACTTCCTTTTATTTCTATCGCCGCAGCTCTCCTCTCACTGTTCCTTTGATGGGATGAATTAACACACCTTTTGCCAGCTACTGTTCATCTCACTTCAAGACCTACCGCCCTCTCTTTGTCTCATGGAAAATGTCTGCGTTTAATGCAGATGCTGCCTGTGTTATAAGTAGATGATTTGCATTTTATTTTAGTTCTTGCACTGCTGTTTTACTCTTGGCTTTTACGTCATTTTATTCATGCTTCTACTCCTCTCTTCCACGTTGTTTTGCTTGCATAAAACTTATGTTGCTTGTATTTAATTCACCCTGTCGTTTAGCTCATAGACTGTTGCATACGTCATCTTTAATCTTCTTTGTATTTTCAACATATTTCCTATTTTTCTTAGCATTAATTACTTGCTCCAATATTTATTATTCCTGCTCCTTAAAGATAAGTAGAAATTAGTTTTCAGAAAATAGCCAAAATATATAACTTTCGACTCACTTTAATTTCTTTGTTTCCAAATTGTCCCTAAAATCATAAATCAATTAAAATAAATATTTTAAGCCATTATATGTCATTGATCACTAAATGTAAAGGATTAAATATATCAATAATTAAATGCATATCAGTCCTCAACATCTACCCATCCACCTTGGGGTTCAGGTTCTTTGATGTCCATTGGCGGTGAAGAAACACGAAAATTTTATTTTAATACCTTCAATGTTAACTGCTCCTTTCCTACTTTTAGTATTAATTCGCCCCCATCAATATCATTAATTGAATGGACAATAGCGAAAAATGGTCTTCCAAGCACCATCTGGGTTTCCTTGTCTTCTCTAATATCCAGTATGTAGTAGTCCATAGGAAAAAAGAAATTTTCAATCCATATTTGCATATTATTAGTGATTCCCTTCAACAAGTGTACCGTTCTGTTGGCTGTCTTCACCTATGTCTTAGTGGGCTCTTGCTCTTCTAAGCCTAGCTTCTGACTAAATTAGTAGGGCATCATGTTAATGCTAGCCCCTAAATCCACAAATGTCCTATCTATCTAAAATCTATAAATACTTCATGGAATAAAGAAATCCCCTGGGTCTTTTTTCTTTTGTGCTATAAGTGAGTTTCCTTCTGATATGTGTTCTTTGACCTCCTTTTTCACTGGTTCCTTTATTGTGAGTTTTATTTAGAGTTAATTCGTTCTATCTGACATCTCACTTAACACGCCCTCCTTAGAATTCCTCATTGCTCCATTTAAAGATGACTTTTGCTATGCAAAAGTCTAATATGGAAGTCCAAGTTGAAGCTCCTTGATTGGCTCGCTTACTATTTCACTCGGGGAGACTTCCATAACAGTTTGTCCTTTTCTCTTAGCTCCATTTTTTCTCTTCATTCTAACTGTCCTCTTGCAATGTCTGATTAATGTCCATGATTCTTTCCTTCAGATTAATTTCAGTGTTGCTCGATAGGCTACCTGCATTTTTAGAAGATTACATAATAACTAGTTGCCCTACCTGAACCTCCAGATTATGGATGGAAGGTGCATGATTCTTTAAGATTTGGTCGAATTTTGCTTCCATCCTCTTCTGATTCTCCTCCTGGTTTACAGTATCCTTTTTTGATTCTCCTCTTGAGCTACTATTTTGGACCCCAAGACTTCCATCATCTTGTCCATTTTGCTTTCCAATGCTCTGATTCGATCTTGTTGAAATCTTGATGATCCTTATGGCCTTTATTGGCCACCTGCATTGTTATTACTCTAAAAAAATTTGGATGGCTTTGCCACCCCGGATTATAGGTATTAGAGTTAGGGTTATTACCTTTCTGTGGCTAGCCTAGGTAACTTACCTATTTAGTACCACAGGCTTCCAATAGGAAACACTCTGTTGAGACGTGGTTGTTCTGCCTACATAACTCACATTGAACTTGTATCGCCTTAGCTATTGAGGTAAATGCTCCTTGTATGTTGTTTAACTACTTTGTAAGAGCCACAATTTGAGCATGCGATGCAGTAATAGAGTCAATTGATATCATACCTTTCTGCTCCTTCTGTCATTGTCTACTCTTCTCGCTTGACCATATACAGCTATTGCTCGCCAACTCCTCTAACAGATCATGAGCTGCTTCCACCGTCTTCCTCATTAATGAACCTCCTACTGCTGCGTCGATGGTTCCTCTAGTGCTCGAATTCATTCCATTAGAGAACGTCTGAAGTATGAAGTCTCTTAGTAGGTTTTGATGTGGAAAACTTCTCTGAAGTTCTTTGAATCCTCCTAAGCTTTGTAGAGGGACTCCCCATCATTTTGCTAGAAATTCTCCTTGATAATCCTCGTCGTCTTTTTTAATGGGAAATATTAAGGGAGGAATGCTTGGGTTAACTACTCCTAAGTGTAATTTGGCCTGAATTCAATGAGTTGTAACACGCTTTAGCCCGATCCTTCAATGTGAATGAAAATAGTCTCAGCTTCACAGCGTCATTGACATTTCATTGAATTGGAATGTGTCATAGGTCTTCAAGAAATTTACGATGTGGGCATTTGGATCCTCATTGGATAGCCCGTAAAACTGCACACTATTTTGTAAAATGATGAGTAGTGCCGGCTTTATCTCAAAATTATTTACTTGTACCACCGGGCTCGTCACTCTTTGAGGACTAAAACCTGGCCTTATGAATTCCATTAAGGTCCTCTCTGATCCTCCTTGCTCTCCTTCTTTAGTCATATCTTGTTATGAAAAGTTACGATGCTCTGCCCTTTTGTAATTCTCTTTCGTGCCTCTTGATGTTAGGAAATTCGTCTGTGCTCATTTCTTTTGTTCTTCATGTGCTCCATTTGTTTATGCACTTGCAATTACACAAGGAAAAGTATCAAAAACTCTTAAATCAAAATAATCTAAATTAAAAAAGATGTTAAACAATCAATCCCTAGTAACAACGCCAACAACTTGTTGATAATAAAACCTATCTACTTGTTTTATGCTTAAAAACCGCAAGTGAACAGGTCGTGACTTATAGCTTAAAAGAGCAAATATCGATCCCACAGGGATTGATGCCCTAACACCACTTAATTTAGATAAAAATTTGTTTATGAAATGAAATTATTTAATAAAAATAATCTTAAAATTTTAAATAAAAATTAAAAGACTAACTTAAAATAATAAACAATACCAACGTGTAGAAAAATCAGAATTTAAGAATCTAAAGACTACATATTACTTTTTTCCTATTTTATCTCCCTCCTATTTTATTGATTGAATTGTGCCTCACCCTAGATTTTTTGAATGTATTAACTACGCTCTCTTAAGGTATAATTAATTGTTCCTAATTGAATTAGGGGAACTAATTGGATGATCTCTCAACCTGCCCAATGACTCAACCTATTCAGCTAGTTATTAAATTATCCTATGGGTAATCAATTGATTAGCTGAGATCTCTCTTCTAACTATTCAATTAACATGATAATTATAAGTCTATAGGTCCCCAACTCTCGTTATACAATCCTACATAAATTTATCTTACTAACTCTCTCGATTTGTTGCAAGATAACAAATAAAATCAATAATCATCCAAAACAACTTCAATCAATTCTATAAAATAGGAGTTCTAACAAACTAGTTCAAAATCAATCCCTAAAACTAAATCAGCCTAACATAATCTCCATAACATCATCAACATTCAAATAAACCATTTTACAAAGAATAGAAGAAGTAAAATTGATAGAAAGTTGAATAAAAAGACTCCGTCTTTTCTTTGACAAAATCTAGAAATTTTGGTGTTGATGTGCTATTTTCCCCAATCTTGATGATGATCCTTGACTTCAATCCTTCCTCAAGGTTCCAAACACGTGTTCTTCACTCAAGGATGGTGTTTCTATAAAAAGGTTTTGTCTCCCCTTAAGATGGAGGCTTAATTATATTTTTATAGTCTAAAAAACCTAAATTTGATGAAGCCCCACATAATCCTTTCGATTGTAATTCCCACGATCGTGGAAATTGATAGCAGCTGGACTCCTCTTTTCTTTTCCTCTTTGATTCCCACGATCATGGAAATTGGTAACAGATGGACTCCTTTTTCCTTTTCCTCTTTGATCTCTAGTTCAACCTCCAAGTTGCTCCATCTTCCTTCCTTCATAAAAATAGTCAATTCTTACCCTAAATTAACATCAAACGCAAAAGAACAACAATGGAAATCAATCTATACAAAAATATACAAAATGAATCCTAAACTACAACAGTAATCAACAAGTATGCAAGAAAACACATGCCAATTACATAAAAACATAGACTAATGCACACCTATCAGCTGTCACTGAGAGACCTTTGATAAACCGACAATGGTAACCTACCAAACCCAAAAGACTTCTCACTTTTGTCACACTCCATGGTGGCTTCCAGTTAATAATTGCTTCAATCTTAGTAGGATCAACTCTAATCCTTTGAGAAGAAACAATATGTCCTAGAAAAGATACCTTCTGAAGCCAAAAATCATACTTTCTCAACTTACCATACAAATGCTTTTCCCGTAGGGTTTGTAACACAACCCAAAGATGCTCAACATGATCATGCTTATTGTTGGAGTTGAACAGGATATCAATTATAAACTAGTCTAAATAGGGCCTAAACATTATATTCATCAGATCCATGAATGCAGCTGGAACATTAGTTAACCCGAATGGCATTACCAAGAATTCATAATGTCCATAACAGGTCCTAAATGTAATCTTTGGAACATCCATATCCTCTACTTGAAGTTGATAGTATCCTAATCGCATATCTATCTTTGAAAATACTCCTACATCTTTCAGTTGATCAAACAGATCTTCTATCCTTAGCAACAGATACTTATTCTTCACAGTAACTCTATTTAGTTTCCTATAATCAATGCACATCTGGAGGGTACTGTAACACCCCACTCCCGCAAGACCCGAACCTGACATCGATGGTGATATCCGAGTTCGTGCCCTGTGAGGGTGGCATGTTAGAGCACTCGATCACTCTGAAACTGGTATAAATTTTTTTAAACAACAAACATAAAGTACAGAAAATTCGATAACCAAAACGGCCCACTTTGTTTTATAACCATTTTTAACAAAACAATATAATCAATAAAATTTTCAATAACCATTTGGGCCCATTACAAATTACAGAACATTTCCAATGCCCAAAATTATTACAAACTGTAATATTCAATTACAAATAATACAAAATTTTGCGAAAAATTCAATTCAGTATAAAATAAAGAAATACAATGCAGACGCGAACTAATCCCGACCTCTATCTCTCACTTGTATGCAATAGGTATACTCCCGTTGCCTGACGGGGTATTCTTCTGAGTCCTGAAAAATAGTTGCAAATTTTAGGTGAGTTTTGCGAACTCAGTGAGTGACCATCATCGATGGCTCACCCAGTCACATAACACAGCAATTCTCACATCACACAACTCACATTTCACATTTATCACAATTTAATCATTTTTATTATGCACATGTAATGCCCATGAGACTCACTTTCCAATTATTACTTTGTTGTGACAGAGTGCCTAAACTGTCCCATATAGGGCTCATTAATAACTGTCCCATGTAGGGCTCATTAATACTGTCCCATATAGGGCTCATTAAGCGTTGAGCCTTAGGCTCTGAATCATAAGTTGAGCTATAAGCTCTGATCGGTGGCTACTCGAGTCACAACTGCCATTATATTTCATGCACTTATGCAATGAAATG
>JAOTJB010021846.1:0-10816 GCA_027123815.1 Erythroxylum minutifolium
TCTCAGTTTATCACCAAATTATGCAATTGCAAAAATTAAATCATAATAAATCCAGTAAAATGTAAACAATCAATTTTCATTAAATCAAAGATAAAAAAACCCGAAGATGAGTTTAGACATCTTCAACATTCACACAATCCTATCATCAACAGCTATCCCAATTCTATACATTAATAAAATTAAAAATAAACTGGAAACAAGATTTGAACGGATGATGGAGGCAGCAATATTAGGAAACCTCCTTTTTGGGAAGTACTTCTCGTCAGCTTCTTTTTCATGTCTCTCTTCCTTCATCTCTTTCTCAATCTCTCGGTGAACTCTCTCTAGGGTTTCTCAATGGTGGCTGATGTAAAAGCTCCTCATCTCCTTTTTCTCATTCTTTATCTACCTTTTTATGTTCTGGGCAGCCCTAGGGTTTTTTAGGGTCCAAAAGGTCAAAACACAACCTCAAAACTTGACTTTTCTGAGTGTCTGTGCATTTGTCCTATGCAGGCCACGATTGTGGCCCTGTAAGGCCACGATTGTGGGCCACATCTGAGCCTTTTGTCACGATTGTGGCATCGTAGGCCGTGTCTTAGGCTTCTGTCACAATCGTGGCATATGAGTCACAATTGTGGGATGACTCCAATGCTTCTGTCACAATCATGGCATCGTTGTTTCAGTCCGAATGACTTCGAAATTTCTCCATTCTTCAATCTTGACTCTGAAATACTAACAATCATATCAAAGTACCTCAAAGATATAATAATTGAGCTCAAAAACTTGACTAACCTATAAAAAATACTTAAACACAATTAATTAACAAAATAACACAATTATAACCTAAACACATACTAAACAATTAAGTTAGCACTTAAATACATAACAAACTAAGCCCTAAAATGTGACGCAATTCACACTTATCAATGAGATAGGTAGTATTGAGATTGTCACACCAAAGATGAGGAACAGAAGTTTGGTGGAAGTCGATTTGACCTAACAATGAACAAAGCCATTAAAGTTCATTAACTATAGTAGTGATGGCCATATATTCAGATTCTGTAGATAAACGAGAGACAGTCCGTTGTTTGTGAGAACCTCAACAAATGAGATTAGAACTGACAAAAATGGAGTAGCCAGTAACAGACTTCCTATCATCAGGATCACTGGCCCAATCAGAGTCACAATAGGCAAAGATTAAGATGGAAGAAGACTTTGCAATAAACAGACCTTTATCACACGTAGCATGAAGGTAATGAAGTATTCGGTTTACCACTGCCTAATAGGTGGATTTTGGAAAGTGCATAAATTGGGATACCTTGTTAACTGCAAAACATAAATCTGGTCGAGCAAATTGGAGATACTGAAAACCCCCCACAATGTTGTGATATAATGTTGGATCTTGAAAGGAGTCATCGCTAATGGCAATCAATTTTAGCAAGGGATAGGCTGGAGTAGAGACTTCATTAGCCTCAAGCATATTGGCTCTATCAAGAAGATCATGAATATATTTGGTTTGACGTAACAATAAACCAATCATCAAGCCATTGCACCTCAACACCTAGAAAATAATAAAGTTAGCCCAAGTCCTTTAAAGTAAAGGAAGTCTTCAATGATGAAACAACATTATGAACTAGGGAAGAATGATTCCCCATAATGAGAATATCATCAACATAGATTAAGCAATAAATCATATGATCGCCTTTACAGTAGAAATAAAGCGAAGAATCAGTTTTGGAGTCAAAAAAAATCCCAAGGACAATAACGCATCAGTGAGGTATTTATACCATTGTCTGGGGGCCTGTTTTAGGCCATAAAGAGACTTGTGCAATTGACAAACATGAGTTGGGAAGGCAGAACTGATGAAGTTAGGAGGTTGCTCTATATAAATAGCTTCATCTAACGATTCGTGTAGAAATGCATTGGAAACATCAAGTTGGAAAACATCCCAGCTAAGTGAAACAGCAAGAGAAAGACATAAGCAAATAGTAGAAGGCTTAACAACCAGGCTGAAGGTATTGTGAAAATCAATGTCAAGGTATTGATGAAACCCTTTGGCAACAAGACGAGCCTTTGAAATTGTGCCGTTAGGATTGCGTTTGATGCAGTAGACCCATTTGCAACCAATAACATTTTGTGAGGGATTGTACAGAACAAGGGACCAGGTGTTGTTGTGAAGTAAAGCATCATATTCTTCTTTTATAACAAGTCGCCAGTAGGGAACTTTATTGGCAGCCCGAAAAGATGAAGGTTTAGAATTATCATCAACAGCAATATGGAAGGTCTTAGGCTTCGAGGAGTTTGTTTGAAGATGATTCAGCATAAGATGGGCCTTGATTAAAACAATATGGAGAGAAGGAGGTACAGTGGGAGTGGGATATTTGGTGAGGTCAACAACTAGTGATAAGCTATCGGTGTTAGATGGTGTAGAGGAGGTAGGCTGTTGAGGTGAGAAGGTGACGGATGCGGTGACATATGAGAGAGTTGTGTTGGTAAGAGAATAGGAGGAGGAGAAGAACTCGATGGTGGGTGCAATTGAGATTGGTTTGGGGGAGTAGATGCCATCCGAAGAGCAGGTTGAGGATCAGAACTTAGTGGTGGATGCAAGGGAGGTTAGTGTTGTGAAGCATATGCTAAAGTAGCGCGTGAGGTTGATGAACAAGATGCAGGAGGTGAGGTGCTATGGTATTGGGACGGTAAGAAAATAGTAGCTGGAGAGGAATTGGAGCTAGTGGAGCTAGTCATCATCTCGTGCTTTTGAAATGGAAAAACCTGCTCATCAAACAAAACACGAGGTGAGATAATAATCGTATTTGTACCTAGATTTAAGCAATAATAACCCTTATGAATTTTTCTGTAACCCTGAAAAATGCAAGAAGTAAATTTTGGTGATAGTTAATCATAATCATAAGGTTTAAGCTAGGGATAGCATAGACAACTAAAAATTTTAAGTTTATGATAATCAGGTAAGCACTGAAATAAAACTTGATATGGCGATTTATTTGAGAGAAGAGAAGTAGGTAGCCTATTAATTAGATAAATGCGGTGTCCAAAGCATGTTGTCAAAATTGTTTGGGAACCAAAGTGTGAGTGAGCAAGGAAAGACCAGTCTCAACAATATGGGGATGCTTGCGTTTGGCACAACCATTTTGCTCAGGAGTTTTGGGACATGAGCTACATTAAGAAATTCCATATTGAAGAAGGTGTGTGGTGAGACTCTAAAATTCACCTCCCAGTCTACCTGAAACATTTTGATTTTCCGATTAAAGAAACGTCAAACAAGATATTGGAATTTGATAAATACATTTAGCACTTCAAACTTGCGTTTGATGAAGTAAATCCAAGAATATTTGCTGAAGTGATCAAAGAAGAGCACATAATATTTGTTATTATCAAAAGATGCAACATAAAAAGTTCCTTATAAATTTGAACAAATAAGATCTAAGGGATCCATTAACACAAGAACTAGACAAAGGGAAAGGCAATTTATGAATTTTGCTAAGACTACATGCATGACACAAACGATGGAAATCACTACTGCTAAATTTTGTGGAACTGGAAACTAAAGCCTGATGAACAACGTGAGGAGCAGCATGGCCTAAATGAGCATGCCACGTAGAAAGAGAAGCCAAGTGAGCTCGAGGAATAATAGGACCAACAGCTGAAGGTGCAAGGGAGAAACCACCGTGAGTCCGATCTGAATGGAGCAATGCTTTCGTGGTGTTATCCTTGATTTCAAAGTGATTTGGAAAAAATTCAAGAGAAACATTGTTAGATTTAGCAAAGTTGGAAACAGATAGAAGATTAGCAAAAATATGGGGAACACATAAATTGTTATCCAGCTAAAAGAAACAAGAATGGTTAGAAGAAAAATTGGAGGAGCTAATATGAGAGATTGGTAAGGTTTTACCATTACTGATCTTAACTTCTGCAGGGCCATTATAATCATGATGAAGAGCAAGATTGTCCATATCAGCAGTGAGATGATGAGTAGCTTCAGAATCCAATAGCCATTGTTAGGGACGAGACTATTGTGAAGAGGCTAGGTGGGCAGCAGGTGTGGGAAATAAAGGGGGAGCATCTGTTCGGTAGCGAGGAAAAGGACATTGGTGAGAGTAGTGACCCGCCCCATTGCAATTGTAGCATGTGAGGACACGATCAATAGAAAACAGGTAGCCAAGGGGTCTTTGGGAGTGATGCAAGTGAGGAAAGACTGATGCTGCTGTTGGCGGCCCCGTCCTTGGCCATGACCGCCTCTCCCACATATAAAGGAATTTCAATTGGATGAAGAAGACGTGGTCTAAATGGCTTGAGCAGTAGGCGGGACAGATTCATTGACGCTAGAGGAAGAGTCATAGGCAATACTGAGTTCTTCACTCAACAGCAAACCATATAAGTCATCAGCAGAAATAGAATCTAAGCAATTCTCAAGGGACCTGACAAAGGGTCAGTAAAAGGAATCCAAACCTTTAGTGATTACTTGTACTAAGTAATCCTCAGGAGTCGGATGTTTGAGAGCGGCTAGTTGATCAAATATGTTTTTGGCCCTTTGAAAGTAGTCTGTGACCAATTCATTCTTCTTCTCCAAATGGTAGAAGTTGTTCTTTAATGCTCGAACTTGAGCCTTAGAACCAAAGACATAGGTAGATTGAAGCTTTTATCAGGCCTCACAAGTAGTGGAGGAGCCAACAATTTGAGATACAAAGGACTCGGTCGTGGAGCCAATAATCCAGATGAGAACAAGCTAATCTTGACAAAACCACCGTTGCCAAACTGGATTGAGTTGTTCGTTGAGAAACTGAGGGGGAGGCTGCACGGAGCTACTAATATGATGAGCTAGATCATAACTGTGTAAGAGAGGTAGCAATTGTGTTTGCCACAATAGATAATTGGTGGAGTTTAATTTAATACGTAATTGATGGGCAATGCTAGGTGGGTTTGGCGTAGAGAATAATGCAGAGGTAGGTTGAATAGTGCCAGAATTGATTGCAAAGAATGCAATAGAGGAAAAAAAATAAAGGAACAAGAAGGAAGCTATTAAACTAATGTTGCCTATGATATCATGATAAGATATTGATTGGCCAAATAAACTTACGGTATATTATTAATAATACATATTATATATATGTATTAAGGTACGATAAATCTAAATCTAAAGGATAAAATAAAAATAAGAAGATGAGTTACAATAAATAATACATATACCAAAGATTTGAAAATAACGGAGAGATATCCTTATCAGTGTATAGTGGCATTATACTTACGGATCCTCTACTAGGTAGGCCTACCTCACTACTGTGGCGTGGGCACCAGAGTTCTCAGACCAGCCGTCCCTGCCATGCCGCCCTATATTTCTACCATCTGTGACCCTAGTCCCCCTCTTTCCTTATGATGTATTGGCACATCTACGTCTATAGCTATCTACTCTATGCATCTCTCTTTCCTCTTAGCTGGTTGCATGATACTTCTTTTATTCACTGTTCCGCAAGATTGATTCTTCTTCTGTCTCTGCTTCTCTTTCTGTAGCTGTACAACCCTGCTTCTCAATTCTCACCCTCTTAGGGTTTTTATCATTTTGCTTATATATATGTATATATACGTGTATGGTTTCTCACCGTCTGTATCTCCTGTGCCTTTCACGCAATATAAGCTTTTTCTTTTCGTTCTGGTTTCGAGAACAAATTTGCACCCACCTCATAGTTTAGTTCATAAATTTGTCTTTTTTTCGATTCTTTATGTGTTCATAGCTACGTTTCTGTCAACTGGAAATAAATATTTGCTGAAAATTGCTTCCCATATCCTTCTTTTTAACAACTAATCATTAAAGGTCATATGATTTCTTTCTCGTTCATATTCTTTGCTGTAACTAAATCAATAGCGTTCTTCTTTGTTAGCACCTGGATTCTCTTGCCTCTTTCTCTCATCGTCCTAAAAGTTAGTGATTGAGGAGAGTGAATCGTCGTCCCAGATGGAGAAGTTCACAAGGGAAAAAGTGAAGCTGGCAGCGTGATCTAGCTTTCGCTAGATTGACACACGTAGAAAGAGCTAACTTTAGCTAGGTCATGCTGTAGCAGCCTCACTTCTTCCTATTTGGGTACTCTAAAGTTTGATCCTTTGATCCTTTGCATCGAAAGATGAAATAAAAGTGACCCAACATATGAGCTACTCTCTGTAAGTATATTCCTTGCTCTATCCCTCAGTTACGGTAATGTCTGGCATGCGTTTACCAACTTTTCGCTTTTATACTGCTTTTGCTTTTTGCTTTTGCATTCTTACATTTGTTATCTTGACGACAAAGGCAAAATAAGGTCAAATTATCCATGCCTCTGTACTCTTGTTCTAACTAAAGCAAGACCTATGTTGACTTCAAATGTAGATTCCTCGCCTAACTACGCTTCTACAGCCTGAATTTCCTTGGATTTGTTATCCTTGAATTGGTATGTTTTTAAAGAAGTAAAAACTGTAAGATTTGTGCCTTTTAGCTAATGGAATCCAGTCGCACAATGCATTGGAAGTACGAGAAATCTTTTTTTTGGGTAAGTTTGTTTTAGTGTTTCATGTTACACTTCAAGGTTAAGCATATACTCATCTTAAAGCAACACATTGTTATTTGACACGTTATAATATATATAGCACGCAAAGATAGATAATTTGTAGTTGTCCCTCTTTTATGGATTATGGCGTTTATCATTAGACCATAGCTAAAAGACATTGCCCACCTTGTTCCTTCTTTTCAAATGAAGAGATGAAAGAGGACATTCAACTACAAACCGCGATACTTCGGAATTGTAATAAGTTTTATGTGAAAGAACAGCGATGATTTTTTCTTTTTGGAAACAACAAAATAAATGATGAATTTGTATGATGCTTATCAGCCAAATTATGTACCCTGTTTGTTGTTTAATGTTTAAAACCAAACAAGATTTACCTAATGAATTAGGGGAGATCTAGTATGATGTTCTGCAACTGCCTGGCAAAAGTTAAAAAGAAAGCAGTTAAAGTCATGATCAGCTATACATGGTGAAACTTCAAATCAGACGGCCAATATTGATGTGATGTTCTGCAACTGCCTGGCTAAAGTTAATCCTTATACCATTCAAGTAGCTTTTGTTGATTGTGGTTAACGCACACAGCAAGCAAAGAATGCTTGAAATGTTCCTGTATTGACAGTAGAAAAAAAATTTCGAAGCCAAAGCAGTAGGCAGATGATTGTGCTATAATTTCATCTGCGATATTTAATTTGACAATAATCTTTCGTCTGTGGAAATTATAGTTTCCATTAATGTGACGTGAATAATGTGAATTCCTTTTAATTCTTAAGTATAAGACATGGAAGGAGGCCGTGAATACGGAGATGTCTGCAATATGCCTGGTGGAATCTTATTGTTGGAAGATGGGAGTAGTTTAATTTATTGCAACCAAACCAATGAGATATTGTATTCAATTGATTAATTTAGCAACTATCACAACGAATAGTTAATAGTAGTTCATGCTCCCTAGTCTATTCAAGCCAAATGTTATCATGCATGTAGAGAGGGGAGAATACTCAAAATTTTCTTTGTAAATTTATTTTATTTCGATTTCCTGGCCTTTTGGATTGGATTTAAATGAACTAATGCATGAAGTATTTATAGGTGTACAAGACACCTCATAATATATGAGATACAATGAATTTATTTAATTCAACTTAAATCTTAGAAATTATAAGTTCTTGAATCTAGAGACGTGTATTTTTCTTATACCAATCAAGTTTGATCAATTGTTTCACTAGCATAATTGTTTTATTTTTCAACGTTTCTCTTTAAATTTGGTTCTTCTTTGTGATTTTTGAACTACGTGCATAGTTTTGTAAAACTTTCAAAGAAAGATTATCCTCTTTATCTTTATTTTCAATACTCTTTTATAAAATAAAATTTTGTATTTATGTGCTTAGTTTGATCATAAAATGTAATATCTTTTTTTCCAATATTATGATAAATTTGTTGTTCATGAAAATAGTAGTAGTTTCATTTTGAGCCACATGTAGGTCTTCAACAATCTTTTCAACTACATTGAATGAGTGATGCAAGAAGCAGTCGTAGAGTTATAATGAGTTGTTTCTTCAAATTCCAAATAAGGTCAGTATACCCATGAATTGGATTGTTTCTTCATCGCTTTACTTCATTACCAAGATAATAGGACATAAGTTATATATCAATCACTACAAATTCTTTAATCAATTGTCTTTTGAATTCGTCAAACATCTTTAGATTGTTCTATGTGAAGATTAAATCATTAATATCTAGACATCCAAGAAGAAAGTTTCCATTTTCACAATCTTCGATATAAAGAGTGTTTTAGTGGACATTTGATGATTTATTCTCTGAAACTATTTGTTAATACAGTTGTACCAAATTCTCCGAGCTTGATTTTGGCCATACAATGTCTTATTCAACTTTAACACTTTATCTTGATGTCCCTTCTCCATTTACCCTAATAGTTGTTAGATACACAGCTCTTCCTCAAGGTATTCATTCAAAAAGGTAGACTTGACATCCCTTTGATAGATCTTCCACTTTGATGTAGTTGTGGAGATGATTGAACGAATTGTCTCTAATCAAGCCGCAAGAGTAAACACTTCATCATGATGAACTACATATTATTGAATATGGCCTTTAACAATAGGCCTTGCTTTTTAGCTTTCTACTTTTCCTTATCATTTCTTTCGACCTATATATCCATTTTCACACTAATCACATTTTGTCCCTTTAGAAGAGTAGAAAGTTCTCACATGTCATTCTTTTGAATTATTTGAATTTCTTCAAAGTGTAGTGTTTCAGAATTGAAAAAGAGACCAAATAGTATTGTATTTTCTATCATCTCTGTGGGCTCATAAAGATCTCTTAGAAGAAGATTAATTTCTTGGTAAGTGGGGTGTGCAACACCAATATCTTTATGATTTGAATTTTTTAGCATAGGAAATGAAATATTTTCTTTATTTTGAGAGACATCTCACTTCCACGAGTTGTTTTTTAATCAAAATCAACATCTTTACTATTCACATTATTTTCATTGGTAGGATTAAATATCTTATAGCAGTTAGAATTTCAGTTATATCCAATGATAACATATTTTTCACTTCTTTCATCTAACTTTGTTTTCATCTCTTTAAGAACACAAATATATGCAACACTTCCAAAGACTTGCAAATGCAAAACATTAGACTTCTTACTATAATAAGCTTCTTGAAGTGTTATCCTACAACACTTTTAGTGGGGGATATGTTGGACAAATATATAGTGCAAACATAGCTTCTGCTCAAATCTCCTTAGGTATATTTTTTCTTTGAGCATGCTTTTTGCAATGTTGAGAATAAATCTATTTTTACATTCCACAACTTTATTTTGTTGTTGACAGTATGGAGCTGTGAGAAAATGACAAATGCTAGTAGCTTCATAAAATTCGGTAAACTTCATGGAAATGAACTCTCCTGGAAATGAACTCTCCTCCTCTATCCGCTTTCAAAGCTTTTATGGTAAATTCACTCTCGTTTTCAACTTGGGATTTGAATATTTGGAAGACACTAAAAGCTTTATCCTTCCCTTTCAAAAAATAAAACCAAGTTTTGTGAGAAAAATCATCAATAAAGGGCAAGAAATATTTAGCTTTATCATAAAAGGATCGTTTAATTGGGCCATAGATATCAACATGAACTAGTTGAAGTAGCTTGATGGTTTTGAAGTGGACTCCTTTGAAAAGCGCTTTCTCACTTGCTTCTTTAAGAGATATCCCTTACATAATTGATTGAGTCGTGTGATGAGAGACAATCTATCCACCATGTGCTCTTTTGAAAATAAATTTAATCTTTCAAAATTTAGATGACCAAATCTCATGTGCCAAAGTCAAGAGAAATCTTTGACACATGTCTTTAAATACCTTGGATGATTAAGTTTAATATTGAGCAAGAACATTCTAGTCTTTAACATAAAAATCCTTGTTATCAAATTATGTGATTTAACCTTCAAAGTGCAGTAACCATATTTTAAGTGGATATCATACCCATCCTCTAGCAATTGTCCCAATATTAAAATGTTTCTTTTTAAAGAAGGAACATAGTAAAAATAAGTCTATGGCTACCATTTTTTTTAAGGATAAGAACATCACTTTTGCCTTTGATGGAAACTTTTGAATCATTGGCAAAAATAATTTCTTCTTTTGCTTTTTATCGAGATTTATGAATAACTCCTTATTTCTACTCATATGGTTGCTTACACCTGTTTCGAGATACTATCTGAATTCATTTTCGTCGCCTTTATTGACTAACAACAATAATTGTTCTACTACTTCTTTTGTTTTCGCAAGATGAGCCTCTCCTTAGTTAGTAGTAAAACTCGAACATTCATAGAAATAATGACCATATTTATGACAATTGTGACATTGAATATTAGATTTGTCATACCTTCTTCTACCTCCTCTCCTATAACCATAACTTTCATGATCTCTTGAGTTTTATGATTGTTGGCTTTATTCTTTACTATTAAATTGATATGTATTTCTTCCTCTTCCTCTTCCATGACTACGATTATGACCAGTATGATATCTATTTTTTTCATAGCCTTTACCTCGACATCTTCCTCTTTCTTGTGAGCTAGAGGACATTTGCTCTTTGTCTTTCAAAGAAACCTTGGCTTGAAGTGCCTGAATTAGAGATTCCTTCTTTTTTAATCTTTCTTCATAAGCTTGTAAAGATCCTTGAAATTCATCAACAGTCATGTCTTCCAAATACTGGGATTGTTAAATAGCTACAACAACGAGATCAAATTTTGAATCAAGAGCATGAATAATTTTCTCCACCATT
>JAOTJB010021864.1:0-10816 GCA_027123815.1 Erythroxylum minutifolium
GGTTTCATGAAAACAAAGTGGTTTGTGAATGAGTATGGAATGATGTTGTGTTTATGGTGAAGTAATCTAGAAAATTGGAGTGAACTTGGTGTTAAAATGTGTGTGAGTTTCAGAAAAAAGAGGAAAGGAAGAAGAAGGTGATGGTTTGCGTGTATGATTTTGGTTTTTTTTTTGAAATCTGCATATGAACTAGAGTACTTTTACTAAACAGCTTTGAGTCTTTTGGCTATAACTTTTTAATACAACCTCCAAATGACTTCAAACTTATACCAATAGATTCCTAACACATTTTGATTCCTCTATATGAAAATTTAGATTCATTTGAAGTCATTCGGGAAAGATTTGATTAATGAATTTAAGATGAAAATGAGGAAGTGAACTGGAATATTTTCATTGAATATGCTTCGGTATTTTGAGTATATCTTCATCTGTAGATTTTCAAATGAGTTTATTCTTAATTCAGATTAACGTAGAGTCATATGTATACAAAGTTGTTTTAGATGTTGAATTCTAATTATATCTTTAAGCTTTTCAAAATCTGGCTTGAATCTGAGTCTGTACTGAGGCTGTAGTACTACTCGAGATAGAAATCATGTCCTGTTGATCTTGAATAAACTATATTGATAGAAGCCGAATTAGAAAAATGTGTCTTCACAAAAGTTGTAGTCTATTCACTTAGCTGTTGATTGGTATAACAAATATAATTTTTGGATATGGTAATTGAGAGATATGAGTTGTCCACCTTCAAGGGTATGATCATGTATATGCCAAAAGTTCAAATGTACACAGTCTGTGGTATTGTGAGCATAACTCATAGAATACTGAATCAAATTGTATGATTTTGGTGTCATTAGATACTTAAGATGTGGGAGAACAATTTTCTAGAATTAAGTGTTACCTAGTTACTTCACTTTACTGATGATAATAATCATAAAAATTAGACACAAAAGTATGTTTTTAGACAAGCCTGGATTGTTAAATTGAGTATTGATATATGAATGATTATTGTGACAAGAATAATGATAAACCCGGAATTGTCATGAATACGCATTGTACGTATTTAGTATACATGAATGTGCATAAATAAATTCATAATTGTGCAAAATTATGATATTTGTATGTATGATATGTTTTAGAGGAGCACATTGAGCGATAACATCCAGATATTGCTGAGACTTTAAGGCATTAAGCTAAAGAGACAATTTGTAAGTCAACCTAGATTATCTTCCTAGGATTGTTTGATTTATTCTGTTTAATTTTCAATTATTTAACTATTGTGATCTGAATATGAATTCTGACCTTTAATAGTCCAAGGAGTTAATAATCGGGAATGTATTGGAAGTGTTATATTTGCATCTGATATTTGAATGATATATGTTTGCCACTGAATTCTGAATGCTCAACGAAAGTTGAATGCCAGACTGAGGTCCAATGAATATGAGATTCTATCTGTGCATCATAAGTGAATGTTATTCATGGAATATTCTGTTATTTGACGCATTTCATAAAATTCATGTTCAGTTAACGGCGTTGTGATCAGAGTAGCCAGTTTGAAAGAGCTATAAGCCCAATATTCTGCACGTAGAGCTCTACTCCGTGATTTCTATTCTAAATGAGCCTAATAAGCCAATATCTGTTTCTGCATTTAGAAGGCACACGATCACAACAAATAATAACATATCTAGAGTCTCATATGTATATACATCTGCAATTGAACATTTATGATTATGAAATATATGGTTGTGAAATCTTTCTGAAGTTGTGATGTGAAAGTGATATGCCATGATAATGTGTCTGATTAAGCTGTACAAGTTTTGAAAGAATGTATGTAATATGTATGACATTCTTTATGTCTTATTATGATTGTTGGATATATGATATTTGTGTTTTGTGTCTGGAGTGAGATCATTAATGATGGTTCGCTTATTGAGTTTTCAAAACTCATCCAAAATTCCAACGTGATTTTTCAGGTACGAGACAAGAGACTTAGATTTCTAAAATCTTCTAGAAGAACATTTTGGACTAGACTTGGCTCAAAGGTCTGTCAACTGGAAATCAACGAGTTATAGTTGTTTTTAAGTAGTTAATATATGACATATTGAACTGGTGTATATCGGTTGTAAATATTGGTTTTTGATGACTCAGTGTAAACTTTTTTGAACGAATAAAATGCGAAGTTGAGGTTTTTAAATATTGTGTTTCGTGACTTTATATACATAGTTGATGCCATGATTAAGTTGGATATGTTGCCTTGTCATAAAGTGAAGATCAGATAGTTAATATGCCATTATTATAGATTATATACTGGAATGTTCTCAGGGTATCCCAATATATAATTTATGGTAATAGGGTGCTACAATGCATGTAAATTATTTTAATTCACGTGTATGTATATACCATATGATGCATCAAATGCACTTCTAAATTCTTAATACACTCTCATATATAATATCTTAGGGTTTTAACCCTAATCGTGAGATAATAGGATTTTACAATTTTCCCCTCTTTAAGAAGTTTGGTCCTCAAAATTCTTACCTGATTGATAAAATAGGTGGGGATATTACTTTCTCATATACTCCATGTTTCTCATGTTGCTTCCTCACTCAAGTGATTTTTCAATAGGACTTTCACCAATGAAATTACCCGATTCCTCAACTATTTTGTCTGATATCCCACCATCTTGATCGGCTACTCAACATAACTCAGATTACTAGTAACTTCAATGACTTGAGCTGGTAATACATGCATTGGGTTAGATTTATACCTCCTAAGCATGCTAATATGAAATACATTATGTATCTGAACATTTCACTTAGTAAGGGTAATCTGCCAAAGATCCTACCCTCTTTAGAATCTCATAAGGATCAATATACCTAGGGCTCAATTTGCCCTTCTTGCTAAATCTTAACACTCCTCGCCAAGGCGAGACTCTTATAAATAATTTGTCTCCTACTCTATATTCCATATCCTTTCTGTGTTGATTTACATAACTCTTCTGTCTATCATGTATTGCTTTTATTTAGCTTCAGATCAGTTTCACCTTATCCACAGTATCTTGTATCAATTCAAGGCCTTCTATCATTCTCAAACCTTCTTCATCCCAATATAAAGGTGATCGAAATTTTCTACCATACAATGCCTCATAAGATGCCATTCCAATACTGCTGTGGTAGTGGTTGTTGTAAGCAAATTCAATTAAAGATATGTACTGATCCTAAGCTCCTTGAAACTTTATTACACATGCTCTAAGTATATCCTCAATAGTCTTGATTGTCCTTTTACTCTGCCCATCTGTCTAAAGATGAAATGTAGTACTGAAATTTAACTTCGTATCTATAGCCGACTGTAGACTCTTCCAAAATATCAAAGTAAATTTGGGATCCTTGTCCAATACTATGGACATCGAAACCACATATAGTCTCACTACCTCATTCACATACCTCCATGCTAACTAGTCTAGTGAGTTATTCTCTCTCACTGGCAAGAAATGGGCTGACTTAATCAATCGGTCCACTATAAACTAGATAGTATCATTTTGCCTTGGAATTTTAGGCAATCCTATAATGAAATCCATTATGATTCGTTCCCATTTCCACTCTGGAATAGGTAATAATTGTAGAGCTTGATGCTCAGCCTTAATCTGCTGGCAAGTTAAACATTTGGCTACATAGTCAACTACTTGCTTCTTCATCCATGGCCACTAAAAATGTTGCTTAAGTGTATTATACATCTTGGTAGTACCAGGATGCATAGTATAAGCTGCTACATGCGCCTCCTCTAGGATTTCATTTCTCAATTCATCCACATTAGGCACATACAACCTCTGTTTTAACCACAATGTTTCATCTCTTAATTCAAATTAAAAATCTGGATTCATCTTAATTTTCTCGATCAGTTTCACCATTTCAGGATCTTTACTCTAAGCTCTTCTAATTCTCTCATGCAACATTGTTCTCAACTTTAATGTAGCTATCAATGCTTCATTTTGTTCTAAATTTAACTCCACATTCAAAGCTCTTAACTGAATTAATCTCGGTAATCTCGATAACTAAATCTAAGCTACACTACTATTTGACTTCCTATTCAATGCGTCTGCCACTATATTAGCTTTCCCCAGATGATATTCAATCATACAACTATAATCCTTTAATAGCTTAATCCATCTTCTCTATCTCATGTTCAACTCCTTCTAGCAGATACCTTAAGCTCTTATGATCACTGTATATCTGGATCTTTTTATACAAGTAATGTCTCCATATGTTTAGAGCAAAGACTACTGCTGTAAGCTCTAAATCACGTACCGAATAGTTTATCTTGTGAGAACTTAATTGTCTCGATGCATAGGCTATCACCTTGCCATACTGCATCAGTATACATCCTAGTCCTTGATACAAAGCATCACTGTATACTACATAAGCACCAATTCTCGACGGAATAGTCAACGCTGGCACTATAGTCAACTGATGTTTCAGTTCCTCAAAACTTCTCTGACACTCATCATTCCATCTGAAGACCGCATTCTTCCTTAGAAGTTTTGTCAGAGGGGCTAAGATCAAAGAAAACCCCTCGATAAACATCCGATAATATCCAGCCAATTTTAAGAAACTCCAAATTTCATATACATTCTTCGGAACCTCTCATTTCATTACTGTCTCTATCTTCTTTGAATCCACTTGAATTCCTTGCCCACTTACTATATGACCTAGAAACACTATTGATCCAGCCAAAACTCACATTTACTGAATTTAACATATAGTTGTTTATCCCTCATCATCTGTAATATTACTCTCAAGTGCTCAGCATGCTCTTCTTTGCTCTTTGAATACACCAAAATGTAATCAATAAACACTACCACAAAGCAATCCAGATAAGGCTGAAATACCTTATTCTTCAATTCCATAAATGTAGTTGGTGCATTAGTCAACCCAAATGGCATTACTAAAAACTCAAAATATCCATATGTGCTCCTGAAAGCCCTCTTTGGTACATCAACCTCTGCTATTTTCAGCTGGTAGTATTCAGATCTCAAATCTAACTTAATAAACACCTAAGCTCCCTGCAACTGATTAAATAAATCATCGATTGTAGGCAACAAGTACTTTTTTATTCATTGTGATCCTATTCAATTACCTATAATCGATACATAGTCTTAATGTTCCATCCTTCTTTTTTACAAATAAGACTAGAGCTCCCTATGGTGAAACGCTGGGTCTAATAAATCCCTTATCAAGTAACTCCTATAACTGAGTCTTCAGCTCCTTCAATTCCACTGGTGCCATCGTATATGAGGGGTAGATATAAGAGCAGCACCTGGAACTAAATCAATTATGAATTCTATTTTCGGGTCTGGAGGTAAGCCAAGTAACTTTACGGAAATATATCTAGGAATTCCCTAACCATAGGAATGTCCTATATATCTTGCTCAGTTCGGTTATCAAAGACATGGGAGAAATATGCCTTATATCCTCCTTGCATTAACCTCAGGGCACTCACAAATCAAACCAACCTGGCTGGCAATTCTTGGCTAATACTTCTGAGCACTACTCTCAGCTGATTAGGAAATTCAAATATTACCTCTTTAGTATAACAATGCATGATGGTCCTATGAGCAGTGAGCTAATCCATGCCTAAGATAACATCTATTTCCCTTAGTGGTAACACAATCAAGTCTGCCTCTAACTCTACCTGATCAATTCGGATCAAACATCTCTTGCAAACTTCCCCTATCACAGTGGTACTACCTATTATTGTACTCACCTCTAATCCATATCTCAATAACTCTCTATCACATTGCAACCTACATTTCATATGTGGTGCAATAAAAGAAAGCGTAGATTAGGGATATAAAAATGTATAAGCCTAAAATGTAAATATGAATAACACAACTGCAACGACATCTGAAGACTTTTGAGCCTCTTATCTCATCATAGCATAGACTCGAGCCTGAGACTATGGTTGATTACTCCGCACCTCAATCCTACTAGTAGCACTCCTAGAACACATTCTGCCTCTGCCATGACCTCTCTATCCAAACCCACAGGTTTGGCTCGGCTGAACTATAGTTTCTGTTGCCTCACTTCCTCTCCTACCAGACTATGTTCCAAACATAACAGAACAATCCATAATCTGATGATCAAATGTGTCGCACCGAAGGTAGGCTCCTGTTAACCTTCAACATCCACCACTGTGCTTCTTCCCACAATGCTCGCAAGTTAGTAACTGACTCAATACTACACCTCTGCTATTACCAAATTGAACAAAACTACCTCTTTGTTTGAACCCCGGCTCTCTTGATCCAGTCAGTGGTCTGAAAGCTCGGCTCTAACGCTTTTTGAACCTTCTATCAGAACCACCCTAAGATTCACTGGGCCTCTTCTATTTAGACTTTTATCCATGTTCTACCTTACTATCCTTTAACAATTGCTCAATGCAGATTGAGGTAGTTCGTAGTTTTATAAAACTATGCAAGTTAGAAAGAGCTGACCTCCAGATCTCCATGTTAAGACCATTTTCAAATCTTCTGCACTTGTCTTCCTTAGTAGGAATCAAGGTAGTAGCATATCTCATTAGCTTATTGAACTTAACTGCATACTCTGCTAAAGATAAACTACCCTATTTTAGATCCAAAAATTCCTTCATCTTTCTATCCATGTAGATCTTGGGCATGTAATTTTCCTTGAAGACCCTCAAAAAGTCTTCCCAACTTAGCTACGAGGTCTGATGGTACTATTTGGAATCGTTTTCCACCATTAATAAGCTGAGCCTTGCAGTAAAGACACAACATAGTTGAACCTCTTGTCTGACTTATAGTCTATTTGATCAAAGACTCTCTCCGTTCTCTTTAGCGATCCCTTGGCCTCTGTAAGGTCTGTACTTCCATAAAAGTCCACAACCCCCTGCTTTTGCAATTTATCATACCTCCTTTCCTTTCTCTCAGGAATTTTTGGAGGCATTCCCTCAGGTTGAGACACAGACGACTCTCTACTAGCTGTTTCTAATCTTAGGTCAGTTGATTGTTCCACTTGATCACCTATGACGGATGACCTATAATAAACAATAACTTTAATTACCATCTGAAATTCTCACAATATTTCATGCCTAACATTCCTATATATCCTCATAGATGCCAACCATGCTCTGATACCACCAACTGTAGCACCTTACCCCTATCTGACACATGTTCGTAGGCCCTTCAGACACACATGCACATACCTGATAGAAATGGTGTGCTAACTATTACACTTTCACTATATAGCAGGGCATCATAGCTACATCATAATTAACAACCCAAAATTTTCTTCATATCATTTCATAAACCATATTTATAATGTAGCATTACAACCATCATCCATGTTTGTACAATATCTGCCTATCAGAGTCACAACTCTGTCTACAAAGTATGCTACATGCATGAGAGATTAAACAAAATTTAAACTAATCCTTCAATCCCAGGTGACTGACCTTTGAGCCATGTCCTCTATCCAACAACTGTGCAAAATCTTTTCTAAGTAGTTTTAGAAGCTAGGTCATTGCTTTCTCGAACCTGAAAATATCAACATTGTAATTTGGTTGAGTTTTGCGAACTCAGTTTTGTAAACATCCTCAATGCTTCACTTTTATCATGCTACACATAATTTATGTCATCAAAAAATTCACATCATCTTAATTTTCATCATTTAATATCAAGAAACTCTTTGTTCACATAGAACACATGTTAGAATCTATAAAATTCATCATTCAATTGCAATTATGCAAATTACAATCAATGATAATCAATCACACATATCATACAATAAAAGTTCTCAAAACATTGCAATCATTCAATTAATTCATATCATATGTATATGCATTGCTTATGAGACTCAACTTTATTTAATGATGTTGTTGTGATCGAGTGTCTTTTTTATTGTCCTGTATTTGTTATGGATACCGAGCACTATCATACTGTCCCTTATCCCTTAAGGATGCAGGGCTCTTTATACACATTGATTCATAGGCTCTTACCACAAATATCTGAGCTTTAAGCTCTTTTTCACTGGTGGTTCTAGTCATAACTGCCTTTATATTTCATGCATACATATAATGAAATGCACCATGCACATTCATTTTGTCACATTTGTATTCTTTCTCATTCATATTTGTCATCATACTTTTAGTCTGACATTTAACATAATAGTTGAGAATCATTTAGTCTAATGTCTTCGACCGAAAGAACGATTTCATTTTACCCTAATGGTTAAACGTTTTTGTCTTCTAACACCATCATTTTGTGTTTAGAGATGAGTGTTAAATTTAGTTGTACGATATCATTTTAGTCCTTGGGTTATGGTTAGGTTGTCTCATGTGAGCAGACCCTTTGTTGTAATCTTACATTCTTCTATTATTAATTCTAATTGCTTTAATTTTTTAATAAAAAAGTAGCACTTCCAATGTTCTATTTATCTATCAAGACGCCTCGGACATTGAATGTCTGGAATTCAGTATATATACATCATATTGATTCAGTACACAATTAATCAAACAATCAAGGTAAGACCATCTTAGGTTACTCACAATTGCTCCTTTCAGCTTATTATCTTGAAGTCTTGGCAAGTCTGGAAGCGGTCACTCAATGTGCTCTTCTATAAAATGCAATTATATACAAAATTGACACATTCAGATAAATAGTCAATCATAAGCACATTCATGAATGTATCATGTATTATGCATGTTCAATGACAACTTTTCGGATATGTTTCCTTAATACTCTTCATAAACAATTTACAACACCTTCAAAACATTCTTTTAATCCTTGATACCCTTTTATTTACTTTAATCCTTTCATTCAACATCAAGTAAATTCATTTAAGAGCTCATTTAAACCTACATGCCTTATATGGTAACATCGTTACTTGAATTAGGTTGAAAAACATCCCAAAAAAATCACCCTTTGATAAAGCTTGTTGGGTTGCGATCATGCATGAATTTTCTTCTTCTCTATAAAGTCGAGATCGTGCAGAAAACACAGCAAGTCACGATCATGTAGATGCATAATCGCGACTTCCATCATTCTTCAATCGAGTCATGATCGCGACTTGCTGTGTTTTCTTCCTTATTTCTTGCCATTTTTAACCTAGAAACATAAGCTTTCAGGCAACACTTTCTTCTAATAAAATGTTCCTCTATGTCTTAAGTTTCTAATGACATCAAATTCATACATTTTTCTTCAGTTTCGTGTAAGTTATAATCAAAATACCACATGCTATTCTCTTACCTTAACAGAACTCAATTCTCAACTTCAAGCAAAATTTACTCTTAAGGATAGAATTCAAATTTGATTTCTTCATGAAAAATGTAGCCATATGCCTCTAGTTTACTCTAAATCAAAATTCATCCAATTTGGATATTCACAGTTAAAGTTATGGCTACAATACAGATATATGTTCAGTAAAACACTGCACATAACATACCCTAGCATAATTCATTACCAAAGTTCTATTACTTCCCTATCATTTCTCTATCCTTTCACGTTGATGATTCAGTTATACCTCAATTTTTAGTTCAGTAACCTCTATACACAATTCATAAGTTCATGAATAATCACAACACAAAAACAGAACCTAATTCATAGTTGTACATATCACATTTTTTGCATTTCACTAATCTTCATATAACTTCAATTATTACAATCCTTTATACATTTTCTGCACATTTTCTACTGATTTAACTCCTTCATGACTTTACTTATATCTTAGAATTTGCTTTTTCCTACATCACTCACGCATGCATCCATTCATCTTGCTACACCATTCACGCATGCATCCATTTTCAAACATGAAATCATCATTAAAAATTCACTTACACTACCATAAAACTTAAAACATAACTTACTTGATTTTCACTCCAAAACCTTCAGTAAAATTCTAGAAATGGGGAGAGCAAATGAGAGGCTTCGGTGGATGAAACAAAGATAAGAGGAGAAAAAAAAGAACAAAATATAGGCTAAAGTCTTTGCAAGATGTAATGTGGATAAGCCAATAACACAAAAATAATCAAAGATAGTGTTTCGGTGATGGCAAAGCAAGAAGGAAGGTTTAGATGATTTCGGTGAAACTAAAGAAAGGAGTTGCAGAAGCCTTCCTTGCCTAACAAAAAAAATGTGACTTAGGTGGCTTAAATTAGCTTTGCCATATGCCCCTAATGCATGTCTTGCATTTGTCATCATATGAAGCTACCAAATGTCACTTAGCTATTGCTCCACTTATTACACAGTAATTTATCCAATTGTCACACATTCACTAGTCCATTTGTCACACTTCTATTTGTCTTTTATTTCTACATTTTTCTGAATAAAAAACACTCCAAATATTCAAAAATTTCTGAAATGTCCAAAATGTCCCCAAAAATACTAAATCAATTTTACTACACACCAATTCAATTTCAAGACAATTAATCCATAATTCACACTTTAATCACATTAAAATCACTTATACCCGAAAAATGTCAATGAATGCATGCACAATTATTTTAATAAGCGGCAACATTATTCACGTGTATGTATATGCCTTATGATGCATGAAATGCATTTCCAAATTTTTAATTCAGTCTCATATATAATTTCCTAGGGTTCTGACACTAATCGCAGGATAATGAGATGTTACAATTTGGAAATGAAAATAGAGCAAGACCAATAACTAACATCCATCCTTTGCAGGTTCCCTTTCCCTGAAATCTGAATCTTTTCTTTTTTCCTTGCCTTTTCACTCTGATTTGGTTTATGAAAGTACATTAGTTGTTGTTGATGATTCAGGTTGTGTGTGTTGATTACCCACGGCCT
>JAOTJB010021895.1:0-10815 GCA_027123815.1 Erythroxylum minutifolium
TAATAATAACAATAATAATAATAATAATAATAATAATAATTAGCAATTTAATAATAATCATAATAAATATAATAATAAGAACAACAAAAACAACAACAACAACATTAATAATAAGGATAAAGATATTTTGGTTTTTTTGTTACTTATTTCTTTGTCATTTCAAGTTTATATTTTTAAATCAAACACTGGCACAAAAATTCTTTATCTATTCTATTTCTTGAACCAAACAAAATAATACCTATTCTATTATATTCCTCGTCATTTCTATTTCTAAGAATAACTATTTTATTCTTTATCTATTCCATTCCTTGAACCAAACAACCCATTAGAACTGTTAAATTAGGAAGATCTCGAGGGACTTATTACACCAATTAAACGTTGAAACGCCAGCCCCTTAAATGTACTTATGCTAACTTTGCACCATATTTTGGGCCTTTAGTAGGAAAAAAATTTCATTGACAAGTGATACTGTAATTATATCCATACAAATTAAATTTAGATTTTAAAATTAAGCATAAAATTAAAGATCATATTTATAAGTAACTAACAATTACCTTAATTATATTTAATAATTACACAACATTAATTTTATGTAAACTTCTATTGAGAAAAATAACTCCTAATCATATTGTTATTATATCTTTTAAAAATTCAAAATTATAAGAAAAATTTACTCCTGAAATAAATCAAACGACACTGAGGGGTTGTGGTTTTCAAATAAGAAAATTAAAATAAAACTAAATTACCAAAAACAAATTAAACCAAATAACATAAAAATGATGAAAAGTGATGAATGCATTAAGGACCAGGTCATCGATTCAATCTCAGCTTACACACAATTAAACATACTTCATTAAGTTATTATTCTCATAGCTCTCACAACAACTATTAATTATAGGTTAACAATAAGCCCTGTTAACCTTAGTTTTCCCTTAGGTTGTATTTAATTAAGAAGAACTCGTTAGTTAAACCTAGCTATCGAATAATCTAGAACATGCTCTTTAGATATAATTGGACAGTCGCATTATGAGTTAGGAAAACAGATTAATCAAGGAACAACCATACAAGCTTAGGTCATCAAACCTAAATTACATTATCCCTAATGATTAAAAATCATTAGTTGCCATAAATGAATCAAAAACACAACAATTACGTATTGTGTTCCATTCTATCAATGGGTTTATACATAAAAACAATCAAATAGTGCATGCAATCAATTACACGACACCTAAATAATAAACATAAGATAACATAATCAATTCCTAAGAGAGAAAGAACAACAAACAATGAAAGAATGCTTAACTGAGTTCTTTGGTGTCGATATCACCTCTGAACCAACATTGGGAAGCTCTACCGTTCACAGATCTCCAAAGGAATGGAGTTTTGCCTATTTTCTTCTTCAAAACCTAAGACTCCACTCTCTAAAGACGATTCCCCAAATGAAACATACCTTCTGCTATCACAACTCATCCATGTATATTAAAAATTGGGGTTCGAGTGAGCTGACAAAAACTCATGGGTGTGAGTGGTTGGCTCATGGTCATGATTGGCTTCTTTGAAGCTCACGGCCATAAGCTATACAAAATTAGTCATAGGTGTAACAACCTTTGTCATGGCCATGAGAGATGACTCACGTGAATGAAAAAATGATGCATAGCTGTAAGGGATGAATGCCTCACATGTTCTTCATTTTATGTATTTTCTTGTCGTCTCTTGCTCTAATCCTTCTGCTTCTTACTCTATGAAGACAAGTAAGTGTGAGTCCTAAGATCCGAATTGTACTTGAAACCAAATATGAACTAAATTGAATGTCTTAAGCATTTCATAGTTTTAATCACTAAGTGTTATGGAATAAATGTATAATCAATTAAGCCCATATCAATGTCCCCCATACTTAGCTTTTGACCATACTCTAGCAAAACATCAAAATAAAAGTCACAAACCCAAAATACTTACTCAATTTTCTATATTTCCCAAGAATAGATAATCATAAGAAAGAGGAATAACTTTCAAAACTAAGAACTCAACATTCAATGCTTCTACTCATAATCAATCAACAATCATCACCTTTAGAAACTGAGCAATTTAAAGGTAGACTTAGACAAACTGTGTTTAAATAAGATAGATCCATATGTACACTTAAATACCATTCATGATCATGACATTCTACAACTTTGCAAATCATTTTATTACTCCACCACTAGGATCACATGCATAATCATAAATCAAAGGAATTTTCTTAGGTTGTAATCTGGGCAAGGGTAAGGTGAGATGTATTTAGGTAATGTACTGTAAAAGCCATCAAAGGTAGTGAAACAAGAAAACACTCAATATACCATGAAGCACAAAAACCACTTACTCATAATTGTGTACATCAACTATGATGAACGTAAAAACTATGTTTCATAGCTCAAATTCAAGCTCTTACATAACAAGGAGTGAACCTTCAAAAATAACATCTACCTCAAATGCAACACACTCAAATCACCCATTTAATAACTTTAAGAGGAGAAACAAATCATGGATAACTTTTCAAAACCAATGTATTTCCTCCTTAATACTTTTATTTAAACATATTTTTTCTTTTTCTTTTTCTTTTTCTTTTTCTTTTCTCTTTTCTCTTTTTTCTTTTTCTTTTCATTTAAGAAATTGAAAGAAGCTACATCAACTATAGAATTTGTTGACAAGACATAAAATGACATTTCAACAATTATAACCAACCTGCATATGTGCACACCCACACACTTATACTTTTGTGCATCCATAATTATCTACAATCAACAAATGTTCCAAGAGTTTTAAGGCTTAGGTAGGACATTTAGTTAGGTTTAAAGCATATAATGTGGTTTGCACAAAAAGAAAGGCTAATAAAGCTCAAAGGAACTTAACAAAGGAACAATTCATATCAAAAGGTAGGCTATTTGGCTAATGTTGTTTATAGAAAGAAAGAATGCCTATATCATTCCCATGTTAATGCATGTGATAAAAATGTGGTCTTGAATAAAAAATGAAAGCAAAGTCAGGATGTACATGTCATGAAGGTCACATATAAACAAAAGGCAATGAGACTAATATAGATGTGTCAATCTATAAAGACTTAAAATCTCACTAGTTTGTGTTTACCACTAGTCACTACTCTTCTAAAAATAATGCATATTGACCAATCACAAGAGTAAAAGTACGTGCTAACTTGCCATGAATTTTTGTAGTCAATTCACTCTTTAATAATGACCAAAAGCGATAAGAAAAGAGAAATTGTTTGTTTGTTTGTTTGATTCTCTCTCTCTTTTTGATTAAAACTTAAAAACATGTAAAAAACAAACTTAAAAACATACAAGCATATAAGAAACAATTGTGGAAGTGTAAAGGAAAAGAAATTAATTTCTCTTGGGTTGCCTCCCAATAAGCGCCTTTGTTTATTGTTGTTGACTCGACTCCTTTTTATCCTCACGTGACAAAATTATGATCCTCTAGTGTCACATTTTGAGCTTTCTCCACATGAGATTGTTCAGGATAGGGTCTCAGTTGATGACTATTCATATTCAACATCTTCCCTATCTTCAGATTATTAATCTCTACTAAGTCCATACATTCTGAAAATATTTCGAATATCTTGTCACCTTTTTCCTCCTATTTTACTTTCTCTAATTTGTTAGGTAAAGGTTAAGGGTTGGTTTCAACAAAAATTACAAACTCATTATTTTCCTTTGAGCTAAATGATATGTCTTTTTCTCCTTTGAGCTCCTCTTCCACTTCTTCAATATAAGCAATTCCTTGAGTAGTTCTCTTAAGATTCTCAAGCTCCTCTTCATTCTGTAAGGTCTCTACACTAACGTTCCTTGGGTACTCCTTAGGTTAAGATGGTTGCATTTCTTCGCTTTGTGATGCTAGATGGTTAATAGCTTCGGCTAGCTGACCCATTTGGCTTACCAAGTTCTTAATTCTAGAACTTGTTTCCTGCTGGAATTGCATCTCTTCCTGCTGAAATAGCAAATTATTAACAACAAAAACATTAACTAATTCTTCTAAAGACGTACTTGAGTTTTGTTGCATCTCTAAATCTTTAACACTCCCTATACCTTGCCCAAATTGCCCTTCATCCTGCTAGAATTGTAGATTATTCTATTGAATTGAATATTGTTAGCAACCATAACATTAAGTACTTCTTCCAATAAAGGACCTGAGTCGTAATAATAAGTTTTTGTTTATACGAGAGTTGCTATGCATCTTGCAAACTATCAAGGAAGTAATTTTGATGGTTATCCAATCCATAACTGAAGTTCGTATGATCAGTCCAAACTTGGTTATAAGATTAGGAATATGACTTATAGAAAAAGTTACTTCCCTCCATGAATTTTTTAACACACTAGCACTAAATAAAAAGTGAAAAGATCAAGAAATAACTGAAAAGAAAATAATTATAAACAAATATGTACAAAACACCAATTAAAATCAACAACAACAATTAAAATGCCACACTCCCTGATAATGACGCCAAAATTGACGTAGTGTGTTGTAACACTACTCAAAATAACTAGACCTACAATTATAACAGTGATGAGTCTAGGTTGATCCCACAGAGTTGGTGTTTAGGTTATGGGAGATTTTGAAATGAAACTAGACCTACAATTATAGCTTTTGAAATGAATATAATTGGTGTTTAGGTTATAAGGGATTTTGGTTTTCAAATAAGAAAAATAAAATGAAACTAAAATAACAAAAGCAAATTAAACAAAATAACATAAAAGTGATGAAAAGTGATGAATGCGTTAAGAACCTGGTCATCAGTTCAATCTCAGCCTACAGACAATTAAACATACTTTACTGAGTTGTTATTCTCGTACCTTTAACCTAGATCAAGCTCTCTAGATTTAATTGGACAAACACATTACAAGTTAGGAAAATAGATTAATCAAGGTAACAATCACACAAGCTCAGGTCAGGTCATTTAACCTAGGTTACGTTATCCTTAATGATTTAAAACTATTAGTTGCCACAAATGAATCAGAAACACAACAATTACGTATTGAATTCGATTCTAGCAATGGCTTCATACATTAAAAGCAATCAAATAGAGCATTCATTCATTCTTAGATAACACCCAAATAATAAGCATAGGATCATATATTCAATTCCTAAGAGAGAAAGAACAACAAACAGTGAAAGAATGCTTAACCAAGTTCTTCAGCATCGATATTACCTCCAAACTGGCATTGGGAAGCTCAACCCTCCATGGGTCTCCAAAGGAATCGAGTTTTGCCCCTTTCCTTCTTTAAAACCTAAGACTCCACTCTCTAAAGATGATTCCCTAAATGAAACTTGCCTTCTGCTGTCACAACTTGTTCGTTTATATTAAAAGGGTTTGGGTGAGCTAGTAAAAACTCATAGGTATGAGTGGTTAGCTCATGACCATGATTGGCTTGTTTGAAGCTCACGACCGTGAGCTATAGTTGCATGTGTGTGACATGGGTGTCATGCCCATGCAAAATAAGTTATAGGTATGACTAATGAGTCACACCCACGACACCTTTGTCATGGCTATGAGAGATGACTCACGACTATGACAAAATGATGCAGGGCTGTGAGGGATGAATGCCTCACATGTTCTTCATTTTATGTATTTTCTTGCTCTAATCCTTCTCTTTCTTGCTCCATGAAGACAAGTGAGTGTGAGCTTAAGAAGACGACTCAAATATTGTACTTTCAACTCATTTTAGCTCTTTTGCTTATGAATTGTACCTAAAATAAAATATGAACAAAAATGAATGTCCTAAGCATTTCATAACATTAATCACTAAGTGTTATGAAATAAATTAGCACATATCACTTCTAGATTATAAGTTGCAATGTGTTGTATTTGACTTACCAAGCCAAATTGTCTTTGAACTCCTTTGGACATCTTCATTGAAGTTGGCATTATAAACGGTTATTACCAACTTTGTTTCTATATAAATATGGCCATTTGGCCATTACATGTATTATATGAAAAAATCAAAAGAAAAGTGACAGAAAAAAGGTGTGAAAGCTTTTCAAGGTGCCCAACTCTAACGAGTTGTGTAGTGTCAAGTATTATAAAATTTTGAGTGTGTATTTTGTTAACTAGTTCATTTTTACACAATTATAATTGCCAACACCTGGTATTAGAGCTCGGTTAAAATGTTCTAGTAGATCAAGATGATTTCAATTTCAAAAATTGAATTTCAAAAAGGTCAACCAATGCAATTATCTATTTTCAAGTTGATGGAAAAAACAATTTTGTGATGTGGAAACTCTTAATGGAGTTATATTTGAGAAGCAATAGGTATGGTGAAATTTTAAAGAAAGGCTTAAAAAGAAAAACTGACAATCGAATAATCACAACAACTAGTTCATGATTGTTCATTAAATGAAAAGGCGTTTTTTTAATTTGTCAATATGATGAGTTGCCGATTCTTGAAAAAAATATTCCATGCTAAAATAGAAAGGGAGGCTCTGAATATTCTGCTTAAAACGTACGAAGGAGCATACATAGTTAAACGAACAAGACTACAAGGTTTGAAAAAGTAACATGAGTTGATGGAGTAACCCAAAGATAAAAGTATTTCACGAATGGAAAATTTGATCAATGAGATGAAAAATAAGGGTCACGAAATTACGGAGAAAGATGTTGTGGAGAAGATCATGTGCACATTGACAAGTCAATTTGATTATATTGTCATAGCCATTAAAGAGTTAAAAAGGTTTAAAGTCCATGACTCTCAACGATTTGCAAGCCTCATTAGAGTCTTGTGAAATGCAAATGAATGAAAGATCAACAAACATAATAAAACAAGTTACAAAAGCCCAAGTAAATTTGAGAAATAAGAAGGAAATTGCAATAGGCAAAACAGAGCACACTCAAAGAAGTTCAAATTTTAGAGGCTGAGGTAAAAATTTTCAAAACCAATTCTAGACTAGGAACAAGAGAGGGTGAAACTCCTAAGGATAAATCCAATATTCAATGTTACAAGTGCAAAAATTTGGTCATTATCAATCTAAATGCAAGTCACATGTTCAATGCCATAATTGAAAAAAATATGGTCACTATAATAGAGAATGTTGTGCTTGATGACAAGAACATAAAGATAATCGAGCTACAGTCGCTGAAAATAATAACTCAAAGACCTTATTGATGGCGGCTTATGAAACTAGTAACAATTATAACTGTCAATGGTTGTTAAACTCAAGTTGTAGTAATCACTTAAGTATAAGCAAGGAAGTTTTTTTCCAAATTAGATGAATACTTTCATTCTTTAGTAAAGATTGCTGATAACTACCATATTCAAGTTTTGGTAAGAGGAAAGATTGCTATAAAATTAAATAATGGGTCTTTAAATTATATTTCTGATTTGTAATATGCTCCTACTCTTTTCCATAATCTATTAAGCATTGGAAAACTATTAGAAAAGGGTTATGATTTACACTTCAACAAAGATTAATGCACCGTGAGTGATATAAGAAAGGGCATGATTCTAAAGACGAGAATGAAATCTAATCATCTATTTCCAACATGTCTTAATTACGGTAATACTTCTTGCTATAATATTATCACTATCAATGATAATTGGCTACAACATATGCAACTTGGGCAATTGAATTTTGGAAACATTAAGTTTCTTGCAAATAAAGATTCTGTTTCAGGTTTGCCAACCATTTAAGTTCTTGACCAAATTTATGAGTCATATGTAATGGGAAAAAAACATAGAGATCCATTTCTTACAAAGCAGGCATGGAGAGCCATACGTCCACTATAGCTTGTGCATTTAGTTCTATGTTATATAGAGGTTCCATAAAATGAAAGTAACAAATACTTTATTACATTTATTAACAATTATAATAGAAAGGCATGGGTTTATTTTTTGAAGCAGAAATCTGAGGCATGTGAGATGCTTGAGAATTTTGTAGTGTATATTGAAAAACAAAGAGATTATTCTATTAAGACTTTGAGAATGGATAGAGGCACAAAATATATTGTTTGTGATGATTTCTTAAGAAAACATGAAATTAGGCATCAATTGACAGTTAGGTACACTCCTCAATAAAATAGTGTCAGAAAGGAAAAATAGAACTATCATGGACATGGTTTGAAGCATGTTATTTTGTAAGAAGTTACCTAAAAGTTTCTGGGCAGAGATCGTGGCCTATGCGGTCTATATTTTGAATAGGTATCCTGTTAAAAGTATTAGTGATAAAACTCCACAAGATGCATGGAGTGGACGAAAGTCTAATCTTAGTCATATTAGGGTGTTTGGTTCCATAGCATATTCACATGTTCTTGATGAGTTGAGAAAGAAACTAGATGACAAGGCAAAAAAATGTATATTTCTTGGTTATAGCATGGAAACAAAAGGTTATAAGCTTTATAATCCAAAGACTCAAAAAGTGATCATAAGTCGAGATGTTATTTGTGAAGAAGGAGTATAGGATTGGTCATAAAAAGAAAAGAAAACTTTGCCAATACCAATGTTCATAAACAATGAATTAGAAATGACTAATCAAACTGGCGAGTCATCTTCACTTTCAGTTCCTAAAGAATCAACTCATGTTGATCCTAAACTGTCATCTCCTTCTACTTCACCTTCACTTAGGCGCTCACAATGAGAACACCATCCACCCACTTATTTGAAAGATTATCAAGTAGGTGAAGATGACAATAATGATGAAGTTGTGGCTCTTTATGCTTTCTTTGCAGATTGTGATCCAGTAATGATCAAGGAAGCATTGAATGATGGTCGTTGGATTAAAGCAATGGATGAAGAAATATATGCCATAAAAAAGAATAAAACATGGGAGTTAACCACTTTACTAAAAGGAAAGAAGCCTATTAGAGAAGTGGAATGCTTTAAAGCATGATTAGTTGCAAAAGTCAAAATCAGGTTACAAGCAGAAGTCACGTATCGATTATTTTGAAGTATTTGCACCTATTTGCAGAATGAATACTATACGTTTAATCATTTCATTTGACGTTCAAAGTAATTGGAAGATTTATCAAATGGATGTCAAATCATTCTTTTTGAATGGTGTACTTGAAGAAGAAGTATACGATGAGCAATCACCAGGACATATAAAGCAAGGAGAATAAGATAAGGTTTATCGAATAAAGAAGGCATTGTATGGTATTAATTAACCACCAAAAGTATGGTTTACTCATATTGATACTTATTTCATTGAATATGGTTTTCATAAGTGTCCATATGAACATACTTTGTATATCAAAATCAATAGGGAAGGAGACATTGTTACAGTTTGTTTCTATATACATGATTTGATCTTTATTGTTAATAATTCAAAACTATTGTTGGAATTTAAGAAGGATATGGTTGCTCACTTTGAGATGACAGATATGGAATTAATGTCCTACTTTCTTGGTATTGAGGTAAAGCAAACTAATGAAGGCGTATTTATTTCATAACAGAAATATGCAAAAGATATTTTAAAGAAATTCAAGATAGATGTTTGCCAGCCAATTTTAACACCAGTTAAAGAAAGGTTAAAGCTTGTGAAATATGGCAGTGGTACTGTCAAAATTTAAGAAGGATATGGTTGCTCACTTTGAGATGATAGATATGAAATTAATGTCCTACTTTTTTGGTATTGAGGTAAAGCAAACAAAATGAAGGTGTATTTATTTCACAACGAAGATATGCAAAAGATATTTTAAAGAAATTCAAGATGGATGTGTGCAAGCCAATTTTAACACTAGTTGAAGAAAAGTAAAGCTTGTGAGAGATGGCAGTGGTGATTTAGTTGATGCAACAAACTTCAAAAGACTTATTGGAAATCTAAGGACCTAACTACAACTAGGCCAGATATTATTTACGGAGTGGGAATTGTAAGCAGATTTATGGATTTGCTACGATAATCGTTGGCAAGTCGCAAAATGAATTTTAGTAAAGGTACGTTTGATTATGACATATTTTATTCAAAAAAATAAAAATATATGACTAGTTGGATATACATAGTGATTGGGTTGGTAACGTTGAAAAGAGAAAAAGCACATCAGGTTATATCTTTCATCTTGGTTATGAAGCATTTTCTTGGTCTTCAAAGAAACAAGTAGATGCTCTTTCAACTACAAAAGCAGGGTGTCTAATAGTAATAAATTGTGTTACTCAAGCGATTTGGCTACAGATGATGCTTAACAAATTACAACATCAACAAGATAGTCCAACGACAATCTACTACGATAATAAATCAGCAATTGCCTTAACAAAGAATCTAGTATTCCATGGTCGAAGTAAGCATATTGACATTAAACATCATTACATTCGAGATTTAGTTAAAGATAAAGAAATTATATTTGAGTATTGCACATCTAAAGATCAAATAGAAGATATTTTCACGAAGTCCATGAAATCTGAGCTATTTTACAAGTTGAAGAATATGCTTAGAATGATTAAACCAAGTTTAAAGGAGGATGTTAGAAACTAAACTTGGATTAATACATGCTTCTAGATTATGAGTTTTAATGTGTCATATTTGACTGAGTCAAAATATCAAGTCAAATTGTCTTTAAACTCCTTTGGACAACTTCATTGAAGCTGGCATTATAATCAGTTATTACCGACTTTGCTTCTCTATAAATATGGCCATTTGGCCATTACATGTATTATATAAAAAAATCAAAAGAAAAGTAAGTGAAAAAAGGTGTGAAAGCTTTGTAAGGTGCCTAACTCCAACAAGTTGTATGGTATAAAGTATTAATAAAATTTTGAGTGTGTATTTTGTTAACTAGTTTATTTTTAGGCAATTATAATTGCCAACAACAAATTATGCTTAAAAGTGGAAAGACTTCAC
>JAOTJB010021931.1:0-23134 GCA_027123815.1 Erythroxylum minutifolium
AAGGAATACCTCATAATATATTATTAACAAGTCATAATGTTAATACATGAATCACAAATATCCATTGGCCTAGGGCATACTACTAACAGAAGGTGCCTAACAACCGTGCCAATGGGCTATTTTGCCCACCAAAGTCGGGCCAACAGGCTGTTTTGCCCATCGAAGGCACCTATCAACTATGCCAATGGGTTTTGTTTCCTATCGATGGTGCCCAACGGGCTATTTTTCCTACCAAGATGCCTAGTGACGGTTCCAATGGGTTGTTTTGCCCACTAAAAGGTGTGCCAACGGGTTTTGTTTCCCATCGAAGGTGCCCAATGGGTTGTTTTCCCATCAATGGTGCCTAGCGACCTTGCCAATGTGTTGTTTTTCCCACCGACGGTATGCCAATAGGCTATTTTTCCCACTGAAAGTGTGCATCGAACGTGCGAACGGGCTATTTTGCCCACCAAAGGTGTTCTAATAGGTTGTTTTGCCTACCGAAGGTGTGCTAACTGGTTGTTTTTCCCACCAAAGGTGCCCTACAGACTGCTTTGCACAAAAAAGGTGCCTAAGGACCGTGCGTATGGGCTGCTTTGCCTACTGAAGGAGTGAAAACGAGCTTTTTTTTCCACCAAATGTACCCAACGAACTATTTTGCCCACCAGAGGTTCCTATTGACCATGCCAATGGGCTATTTGCCCCACGAAAGGTGTGCCCACGGGTTGTGTTTCCCACTAAAAGTGCCCAATGGGCTGTTTTTCCCTTCAAAGGTGCCTAGCGACAGCGCCAACGGGCAGTTTTACCCACCAAAGGTGCCTAGTGAACATGCCAACAGGATGTTTTGCCTACCAAAGGTATGCCAACAGGTTGTTTTACCTACCGAAAGTGTGCCAATGGGTTGTTTTCCCACCAAAGGTGCGTAGCTACTGTTCCAACGGGCTATTTTTCTCATCGAAGATGCCTAATGACCACATCAATGGATTATTTGGCCCACCGAAGGTGCCTAATGACCATGCCAACTAGCTATTTTTCCCACCAAAGTTGTGCCAATGGGCTATTTCGCCTGCTTAGGGTGTGCCAACGAGTTGTTTTTCCCACTAAAGCTGCCCAACGAACTACTTTTACCATTGAAGGTTCCTAACGAACGTGCCAACAGGCTATTTTTCCCACTAAAGGTGCCTAACGAACGTACCAACAGGCTATTTTGCCCACCAAAGGTGTGCCAATGGGTTGTTCTGCCTACTGAAGGTGTGCAAACGAGCAGTTTTTCCTACCCAAGGTTCCTAACTGACAGATTTGCTCATCGAAGATACCTAGTGATCGTGCTAACAACTTGTGCTGCGCACTGAAGGTGTGCCAACGGGCTATCCACTAAAGGTGCCCAGGGACCGTGCCACCTAGTTATTTTGCCCACTAATGTGCCTTTTGACCTTGCCAACGTGGTGCTTTTTTAATCACAGGCATACCAACAGCCTATTTTTTCCCATCGAAGGTGCCTAGCAAATTTGCCAACGAGCTATTTTCTCTATCGAAGGTGCTTAGAAACCGTGCCAACGTATTGTTTATCCCACCGAAGGTGTGCAAACGGGCTATCTTTCCGATCAATGCTACCTAACAGACTATTTTTCCCACCAAAGGTGCCTAGTGATCGTGCCAATGAGCTATTTTATCCACAAAAGGTCTACCGAATATGTGCCAACAGGCTGTCTTTCCCACAAAAGGTGCCCAATGGGCAGTTTTTCCCAATGAAGGTGCCTAGCGACTGTGCCAACGAGCTATTTTGACAACTAAAGGTGTTCCAATGAGTTGTTTTGCCTATTGAAGGTACCTATTAACTATGCCAATGGGTTATTTTGCCCACCAAAGGTGCCTAGTGAGCTTGCCAATAGGCTATTTTACCTATCAAGGGTGTGCCAACAGGTTGTTTTGCCTACTGAAAGTGTGCCAACGGGTTGTTTTTTCCACCAAAGATGCCTAACGACTTTACCAACAGGCTATTTTTCCCATTGAAGGTGCCTAATGACTGCATCAACGGGTTGTTTTACCCACCGAAGGTGCCTAATGACCATGTCAACGGGCTATTTTGTCCACCAAAGGTGTGCCAACGGGCTGCTTCATTTTCTTAGGGTGTGCCAACGGTTATTTTTTCCACTGAAGGTGCCCCACGAATTATTTTTGTCACCGAAGGTTCCTCGCGAATGTGCCAACGGGCTATTTTTCCCACTGAACGTGCCTAACGAACATGCCAACTGGCTGTTTTGCCCACCAAAGGTGTGCCAACGAGTTGTGTTGCCCACCAAAAATGTGCAAACGGGTAGTTTTTACCACCAAAGGGTCCTAATTGACAGATTTGCCTACCGAACATACCTAGCGATCGTACTAACAGATTCTGTTGCATACAGAAGGTGTCCCAACGGGCTATTTTTCCCACTGAAGGTGCCCAACGACCGTGCCAACTTGATATTTTGTCCACCCAATGTGCATTTTGACCTTGTCAACGTGGTGTTTTTCTAATCACAAGCGTGATAACAACCTATTTTTCCCATCAAAGGTGCCTAGCAAATGTGCCAACGAATTATTTTCCTATCGAAGGTGCTTAGAAACTGTGTCAATGTGTTGTTTTTCCCACCGAATGTGTGCAAACGGGCTATGTTTCCCACCAATGCTACCCAACGGACTATTTTTCCTACTGAAGGTGCTTAGTGATCGTGGCAACGAGGTGTTTTATCCACCAAAGGTGTGCCAACGGGCTGTTTTTCTACCGAATGTATACCAATGAGTTGTTTTTCCCATCGAAAGTGCTTAGTGACACTGCCAAGGGGTAGTTTTACCCGTCAAAGTTGTGCCAAAAGGTTGTTTGGCCCATCAAAGTTATGCCAAGGGCCTGTTTTTCCCACCAAAGGTGCCTAACAAACTTGCCAATAGGCTATTTTGCCTACCAAGGGTGTGCAAATGGGTTGTTTTTCTTACCTAAAGTCTGGCAATGGGTTGTTTTCCCATCAAAAGTGCCTAGCGACTGTTCCAACAGGCTATTTTTCCCATCAAAGGTGCCTAATGATCACATTTTAACTAGTTGTTTTACCCACCGAAGGTGCCTAATGACCATACCAACTTGCTATTTTGCCCACCAAAGGTGTGCCAATGGGCTGTTTCACCTGCTTAGGGTGTGCCAACGGTTTGTTTTTCCGACCGAAGGTGCCCAACGAACTACTTTTGCCATCGAAGGTTGCTAACGACCACACCAATGGGATATTTTTCCCACCAAAAGTGCCTAATGAACGTACCAACTTGCTATTTTGCCCACCGAAGGGGTTCCGACGGGTTGTTTTGCCCACTAAAGGTGTACAAAAATGCAGTTTTTCCCACCAAATGTTCCTAACTGATAGATTTACCCACCGAAGATGCCTAGCGGTCGTGCTAACAGGTTGTGTTGCATACCGAAGGCGTGCCAACGGGCTATTTTTCCCACAGAAGGTGCCCAATGACCATGCCAACTGGCTATTTTTCCCACCAATGTGCCTTTCGACCTTGTCAACGTGGTGTTTTTCTAATCGCAGGCGTGCTAATAGGTTATTTTTCTCAATGAAGGTGCCTAGCAAATGTGCCAACGAGCTATTTTCCCTATCAAAGGTGTTTAGAAACCATGCCAACGTGTTGCTTTTCCCATTGAAGGTGTGCAAACAGGCTATGTTTCCCACCAATGCTACCCAACGGACTACTTTTCCCTCCAAAGGTGCCTAGTGATCGAGCCAACAAGTTGTTTTATCCACTAAAGGTGTGCCAACAGGCTATTTTTTCCACCGGAGATGTGCCAACGGGCTGTCGTTCCCACCGAAGGTGCCCAATGGGTAGTTTTTCCCAATGAAGGTGCCCAACTACTATGCCAACGGGCTATTTTGGCCTCTAAAGGTATGCTATCGAGTTGTTTTGCCCATCGAAGGTACCTATCATCTGTGCCAACGGGTTGTTTTGCCCAATAAAGGTGCCTAGCGAACTTGCCAACATGCTGTTTTACCTACCAAGGTTTTGCCTACCGAAAGTATGCCAACGGGCTATTTTTCCCACCAAAGGTGCTTCGTGACTGTTCCAACGAGCTATTTTTCCCATCAAAGGTGCCTAACTACTGCATCAATGAGTTGTTTTGCCCACTGAAGGTGCCTAATGACCATGCCAATGGGCTGTTTTGCCCACCAAAGGTGTGCCAACGGACTGCTTTGCTTGCTTAGGGTGTGGTAACGGATGTTTTTCCCACTGAAGGTGCCGCACGAACTATTTTTGCCACCGAAAGTTCCTAGCGAACGTGCCAAGGAGGTATTTTTCCCACTGAAGGTGCCTAACGAATGTGCCAATTGGCTGTTTTGCCCACCAAAGGTGTGCCAACAGGTTATGTTGCCCACCAAAGATGTGTAAACGGGCAGTTTTTACCACCAAAGGTTCCTAACTGACAAATTTGCCCACAGAAGATGCATAGCGATCGTGCTAAGAGGTTATGTTGCACACCGAAGGTTTGCCGACGGGATATTTTTCCTACTGAAGGTACCCAATGACTGTGCCAACTTACTATTTTATCCACCCAATGTGCCTTTCGACCTTGCCAATATGGTGTTTCTCTAATCATAGGCGTGATAACAGGCTATTTTTCCCATCAAAGGTGCCTAGCAAATGTGCCAGTGAGTTACTTTCCTTATCGAAGGTGCTTAGAAACTATGCCAACGTGTTTTTTCCCACCGAATGTGTGCAAACGAGCTATGTTTCCCACCAATGCTACCCAATGGACTATTTTTCCCACCAAAGGTGCTTAGTGATCGTGACAACGAGCTTTTTTATCCACCAAAAGTGTGCCAACGGGCTATTTTTCTACCGAAGGTATGCCAGTGAGTTGTTTTTCCCATAAAAGGTGCTTAGCGACAGTGCCAAAGGGCATTTTTACCCCCAAAGGTGTGCCAACGGGCTGTTTTGCCCATCGAAGTTATGCCAAGGACCTATTTTTCCTACCAAAAGAGCCTAGCGAACTTGTCAACAGGCTGTTTTGCCTACCAAGGGTGTGCCAATGGGTTGTTTTGCCTACCTAAAGTCTGGCAAAGGGTTGTTTTCCCATCAAAGGTGCCTAGTGACTGTTCCAATAAGCTATTTTTCCCATGGAAGGTGCCTAATGACCGCATCAACGGGTTGTTTTACCCACCGAAGGTGCCTATTAACCGTACTGACTAGCTGTTTTGCCCACCAAAGGTGTGCCAATGGGCTGTTTCGCCTACTTAGGGTGCCCAACGACCGTACCAACTTGCTATTTTGACTACCCAATGTGCCTTTTGACCTTGCCTAAGTGGTGTTTTTCTAATCACAGGCGTCATAACAGGCTATTTTTTCCATCGAAGGTGCGTAACAAATGTGGCAACGAGTAATTTTCCCTATCGAAGGTGCTTAGAAACTGTGTCAGTGTGTTATTTTTCCCACCGAATCTGTGGAAACGGGCTATGTTTCCTACCAATGCTACCCAACGGACTATTTTTCCCACCAAAGCTGCTTAGTGATCGTGGCAACGAGCCGTTTTATCCACCAAAGGTGTGCCAACGGGCTATTTTTCTGTCGAAGATATGCCAGTGAGTTGTTTCTCCTATCGAAGGTGCTTAGCGACAGTGCCAAGGGATAGTTTTACCCACCAAAGGTGCACCAACAGGCTGTTTTACCCATCGAAGTTATGCAAGGACTTATTTTTCCCACCAAAGTTCCCTAGCGAACTTGCCAACAGGCTATTTTGCACACCAAAGGTGTGCCAACGGGTTGTTTTTCCTACCTAAAGTCTATCAACGGGTTGTTTTCCCATCAAAGGTGCCTAGCAACTATTCCAACAGGCTATTTTTCCCATCGAAGGTGCCTAATGACCGCATCAACGGGTTGTTTTGCCTACTGAAGGTGCCTAATGACCGTGCCAACAAGCTGTTTTGCCCACCAAAGGTGTGCCAATGGGCTGTTTTGCCTGCTTAGGGTCTGCCTATGGTTTGTTTTTCCCACTAAAGGTGCCCAACGAACTACTTTTGCCACCGAAGGTTCCTAACGAACATGCCAATGAGCTATTTTTCCTACCAAAAGTGCCTAACGAACGTACCAACTGGCTATTTTACACATCAAAGGGGTGCCAACGGGTTGTTTTCCCCATTAAAGGTGTGCAAATGGGCAATTTTTCCCACAAAAGATTCCTAACTGACAGATTTCCCCACCAAAGATGCCTAGCGATCGTGCTAACAAGTTGTGCATCGCACAAAAGGTGTGCCAACGGGCTATTTTTCCCACTGAAGGTGCCTAGCGACCATACAAACTGGCTATTTTGCCTACCAATGTGCCTTTTGACCTTACCAACATGGTGTTTTTCCAATCACAGGCATGCCAACAGGCTATTTTTCCTAACGAAGGTGCCTAGCAAATGTGCCAACGAGCTATTTTCCTTATCAAAGGTCTTTAGAAACTGTGCCAACTTGTTGTTTCTCTCACCGAAAGTGTTCAAACGGGCTATGTTTCCTACCAATGCTACCTAACGGACTATTTTTCCCACCAAAGGTGCCTAGTGATCATACCAACGAGTTGTTTTATCCACCAAAGGTGTGCCAACAGGTTATTTTTTCCACCAAAGGTGTGCCAACGGGCTATCTTTCCCACCAAAGGGGCCCAATGGGCAGTTTTTCCCAATGAATATGCCCAAAGACTGTGCCAACGGGCTATTTTGCGCTCTAAAGGTGTGCATAGGGTTGTTTTGCACATCGAAGGTACCTATCATCTGTGCCAACGAGTTGTGCTGCCCACCACAGGTGCTTAGCGAACTTGCGAACAGGCTGTTTTACCTACCAAGGGTGCGCCAACGGGTTGTTTTGCCTATCGAAAATGTGCCAAAGGGCTATTTTTCCCATCAAAGGTGCCTAGAAACGATTCCAATGAGCTATCTCTCCCATCGAAGGTGCCTGACGACTACATCAACGGGTTGTTTTGCCCACTGAAGGTGCCTAATGACCTTGCCAACGGGCTATTTTTCCCACCAAAGGTGTGCCAATGGGCTGCTTCGCCTGCTTAGGGTGTGCCAACCATTGTTTTTCCCACTGAAGGTGCCCCACGAACTATTTTTGCAACTGAAGGTTCCTAGTGAACGTGCCAGCCAGGTATTTTTCCCATTGATGGTGCCAAACGAATGTGCCAACTGTCTATTTTACCCACCAAAGGTGTGCCAACGGGTTGTGTTGCCCGCCAAAGGTGTGCAAATAGGGAGTTTTTACCACCAAAGGTTCCTAACTAACAGATTAGCCCACCAAAGATGCCTAGCGATCGTGCTAAGAGGTTATGTTGCACGCCGAAGGTTTGCCAACGGGCTATTTTCCCACTGAAGGTGCCCAACGACCGTGCCAACTTGTTATTTTGCCTACCCAATATGCCTTTCGACCTTGCAAATGTGGTGTTTTTCTAATCACAGGCGCGATAACAAGCTATTTTTCCCATCGAAGGTCCCTAGCAAATGTGCCAACGAGTTATTTTCCCCATCGAAGGTGCTTAGAAACTGTGCCAATGTGTTGTTTTTCCCACTGAATGTCTGCAAACAGGCTATGTTTCCCACCAATGCTACCCAACGAACTATTTTTCCCACCAAAGGTGCTTATTGATAGTGGCAATGAGCTGTTTTATCTACCAAAGGTGTGCCAACGGGCTGTTTTTCTACCAAAGGTATGTCACTGAGTTGTTTTTCCCATCAAAGGTGCTTAGCGACAGTGCCAAGGGGCAGTTTTACCTACCAAAGGTCTGCTAACGGGCTATTTTGCCAATCAAAGTTATGCCAAGGACCTATTTTTCCCACCAAAGGTGCCTAGCGAAGTTGCCAACAGGCTGTTTTGCTACCAAGGGTGTGCCAACGGGTTGTTTTGCCCACCTAAGTCTGCCAATGGGTTGTTTTTGCATCAAAGGTGCCTAGCGACTATTTCAATAGGCTATTTTTTCCATCGAAGATGCGTAATGATCGCATCAACGGGTTGTTTTATCCACCGAAGGTGCGTAATTACTGTGCCAACTAGCTAATTTGCCCACCAAAGGTGTGCGAATGGGATTTTTCGCCTGCTTAGGGTGTGCCAACGGTTTGTTTTTCCCACTGAAGGTGCACAATGAACTACTTTTGCCACCGAAGGTTCCTAACGAACATGCCAACGAGCTATTTTTCCCACCAAAAGTGCCTAACAAACGTACAAACTGGCTATTTTGCCCACCAAAGGGGTGCCAACGGGTTGTTTTACCTACTAAAGGTGTGCAAACGCACAATTTTTCCCACTAAAGGTTCGTAACTGATAGATTTGCCCACAGAAGATGCCTAGCGATCGTGCTAATAGGTTGTGCTACGCACTGAAGGTGTGCCAACGGGCTATTTTTCCAACTGAAGGTGCCTAATGACCATGCCAACTGTCTATTTTGCCACCAATTTGCCTTTCGACCTTGTCAATGTGCTGTTTTTCCAATCGTAGGCATGCTAATAGGCTATTTTTCCCAACGAAGGTGCCTAGCAAATGTGCCAATGAGCTATTTTCCCTATCAAAGATGTTTAGAAACCATGTCAACATGTTGTTTTTCCCACCGAAGGTGTGCAAATGGGCTATGTTTCCTACCAATGCTACCCAACGGACTATTTTTCCCACCAAAGATGCCTAGTGATCGTGCCAACGAGTTATTTTATCCACCAAAGTTGTGCCAACAGGCTATTTTTTCCACCGAAGGTGTGCCAATGGGTTATCTTTCCCATCGAAAGTGCCCAATGGCAAGTTTGTCCCAATGAAGGTGTCCAATGACTGTGCTAATGGGCTATTTTTCCCTCTAAAGGTGTGCCATCGGGTTGCTTTGTCCATCGAAGGTACCTATCATCTGTGCCAACTAGTTTCTTTACCCACCAAAGGTGCCTAGCGAACTTGCCAACATGCTGTTTTACCTACCAAGGGTGTAGCAACGGGTTGTTTTGCCTATCGAAAGTATGCCAACGGGCTATTTTTCCCACCGAAGGTCCCTAGCGACTGTTCCAGCGGGCTATTTTTCCGATTAAAGGTGCCTAACGACTGCATCAACGGGTTGTTTTGCCCACTGAAGGTGCCTAATGACCATGCCAACGGGCTGTTTTACCCACCAAAGGTATGCCAACAGGTTTCTTTGCCTGCTTAGGGTGTGCCAACTATTGTTTTTCCCACTGAAGGTGCCCTAAGAACTATTTTTGCCACCCAAGGTTCCTAGCGAACCTACCAATAAGGTATTTTTCCCACTGAAGTTGCCTAACGAATGTGCCAACTGGCTACTTTGCCCACCAAAGGTGTGCCAACGGGTTGTGTTACCCGCCAAAGGAGTGAAAACGGGCAGTTTTTACCACGAAAGGCTCCTAACTGACAGATTTGCCAACCGAAGATGCCTTGCCATCTTGCTAAGAGGTTATGTTGCACGCCAAAGGTCTGCCAACGGGCTATTTTTCCCACTGAAGGTGCCCAACGACCGTGCCATTCGACCTTGGCAATGTGGTGTTTTTCTAATCATAGGCAGGATAACAGGCTGTTTTTCCCATCGAAGGTGCCTAGCAAATGTGCCAACGAGATATTTTCCCTATCGAAGGTGCTTAGAAACTGTGCCAACGTGTTGTTTTTCCCACCAAATGTGTGTAAACTGGCCATGTTTTCCACCAATGCTACCCAAAGGTATGCCAGTGAGTTGTTTTTCCTATTGAAGGTGCTTAGAAACAATGCCAAGTGACAGTTTTACCCACCAAAGGTGTGCCAACGGGCTGTTTTGCCCATCGAAGTTATGCTAAGGACCTATTTTTCCCACCAAAAGAGCCTAGCGAACTTGCCAACAGGCTGTTTTGCCTACCAAGGGTCTGCCAACGGGTTGTTTTGCCTACCTAAAGTCTGCTAATGGGTTGTTTTCCCATGAAATGTGCCTAGCGACTGTTTCAACAGGCTATTTTTCCCATTGAAGGTGCCTAATGACCACATCAACCGGGTTGTTTTACCTACTGAAGGTGCGTAATGACTGTGCCAACTAGCTGTTTTGCCCACCAAAGGCGTGCCAATGGGCTGTTTCGCCTGCTTAGGGTGTGCCAACGGTTTGTTTTTCCTACTGAAGGTGCCCAATGAACTACTTTTGCTACTGAAGGTTCCTAACGAACATGCCAATGGGCTATTTTTCCCACCAAAAGTGCCAAATGAATGTACCAATTAGCTATTTTACCCACCAAAGGGGTGCCAAAGGGTTGTTTTGCCCACTAAAGGTGTGCAAACGGGCAATTTTTTAGACCAAAGTTTCCTAACTGATAGATTTGCCCACCGAAGATGCCTAGCGATCGTGTTAACAAGTTGTGCTACGTACCGAAGGTGTGCCAACGGGCTATTTTTCCCTCTGAAGGTGCCCAGCCACCATGCCAACTCTCTATTTTGCCCACCAATGTGCCTTTCGACCTTGTCAATGTGTTGTTTTTCCAATCGCAGGCATGCCAACAAGCAATTTTTCCCAACGAAGGTTCCTAGCAAATGTGCCAACGAGCTATTTTCCCTATCAAAAGTGTTTAGAAATCGTGTCAACGTGTTGTTTTTCCCACTGAAGTTGTGCAGCTGGGCTATGTTTCCTACCAATGCTACCCAACGAACTATTTTTCCCACCAAAGGTGCCTAGTGATTGAGCCAACGAGTTGTTTTATCCACCAAAGGCGTGCCAACAGGCTACTTTTTCCACCGAAGGTGTGCCAACGGGCTATCTTTCCCACCGAAGGTGCCTAATGGGCAGTTTTTGCCCAATGAAGGTGCCCAACGACTGTGCCAACGGGCTATTTTGCCGACTAAAGGTGTGCCATCGGGTTGTTTTGCCTATCAAAGGTACCTATCATCTGTGCCAACAAGTTGTTTTGCCCACCAAAGGTGCCTAACTGAAAGATTTGCCCACCGAAGATGCCTAGCGATCTTGCTAACAGGTTGTGCTACGCACCGAAGGTATGCCAACGAGCTATTTTTCTCACTGAAGGTGCCCCGTGACCATGCCAACTGTCTATTTTGCCCAGCAATGTGCCTTTCGACCTTGTCAACGTGCTATTTTTCCAATCGCAGGCATGCCAATAGGCTATTTTTCCCAACGAAGGTGCCTAGCAAATATGCGAACGAGCTAATTTCCCTATCAAAGGTGTTTAGAAACCGTGTCAACCTGTTGTTTTTCCCACCAAAGGTGTGCAAATGGGCTATGTTTCCTACCATTGCTACCCAACGGACTATTTTTCCTACCAAAGGTGCCTAGTGATCGAGCCAACGAGTTGTTTTATCCACCAAAGGTATGCCAACAGGCGATTTTTTCCACCGGAGGTGTGCCAACGGGTTGTCTTTGCCACCGAAGGTGCCCAATAGGTAGCATTTCCTAATGAAGGTGCCCAACAACTGTGCCAACGGGCTATGTTGCCCCTCAAAAGGTGTGCCATCGGGTTGTCTTGCCCATCAAAGGTACCTATCATCTATGCCAACGCGTTGTTTTGCCCACCAAAGGTGCCTAGCGAACTTGCTCACAGAATATTTTACCTACCAAGGGTGTGCCAACGGGTTGTTTTGCCTACCAAAAGTATGCCAACGGGCTATTTTTCCCACCAAAGGTGCCAAGGGACTGTTCCAATGAACTATTTTTCCCATCGAAAGTGCCTAACAACTGCATCAACGGGTGGTTTTGCCCACTGAAGGCACCTAATGACCATGCCAACTGGCTATTTCGCGCACCAAAGGTGTGCTAATGGGCTGCTTCGCCTGTTTAGAGTGTGCTAACGGTTGTTTTTCCCACCGGAGGTGGCCCACAAACTATTTTGACCACCGCAGGTTCCTAGCGAACGTGCCAACAAGGTATTTTTCCCACTGAAGGTGCCTAACGAACGTACCAACTGTCTGTTTTACCCACCAAAGGTGTGCCAACGGGTTGTGTTGCCTGCCAAAGGTGTGCAAACGAGCATTTTTACCACCAAGGGTTCCTAACTGACAGATTTGCCCACCGAAGATGCCTAGCGATCATGCTAAGAGGTTATGTTGCACACCGAAGGTGTGCCAATGGTTTATTTTCCCCACTGAAGGTTCCCAACGACCATGCCAGCTGGCTATTTTGCCCACCAATATGCCTTTTGACCTTGTCAACGTGGTGTTTTTCCAATCGCAGGCATGCCAACAGGCTATTTTTCCCAACGAAGGTGCCTAGCAAATGTGCCAACGAGCTATTTTCCCTATCAAAGGTGTTTAGAAACCGTGTCAACGTGTTGTTTTTCCCATTGAAGGTGTGCAAACGGGCTATGTTTCCTACCAATGCTACCCAAAGGACTATTTTACCCACCAAAGGTGCCTAGTGATCGTGCCAACGAGTTGTTTTATCCACCAAAGGTGTGCCAACAGGCTATTTTTTCCACCGAAGGTGTGCCGACGGGCTGTCTTTCCCACCGAAGCTGCCCAATGGGTAATTTTTCCCAATGAAGGTGCCCAACGACTGTGCCAACGGGCTATTTTGCCCTCTAAAGGTGTGCCATCGGGTTGTTTTTCCCATCGAAGGTACCTATCGTCTGTGCTAACAGGTTGTTTTGCTCTCCAAAGGTGCCTAGCGAACTTGCCAACAGGGTGTTTTACCTACCAAGGGTGTGCCAACGGGTTGTTTTGCCTGCTGAAAGTGTTCCAACCGGCTATTTTTCCTACCAAAGGTGCCTAGCGACTGTTCCAACGGGCTATTTTTCCCATCGAAGGTGACTAATGACTACAATAACGGGTTGTTTTGCCCACTGAAGGTATCTAATGACCATGCCAATGGGTTATTTTACCCATCAAAGGTGTGCCAACATGCTGCTTCGCCTGCTTAGGCTGTGCCAAAGGTTGTTTTTCCCACTAAAGGTGCCCCACGAGCTATTTTTTCCACCGAAGGTTCGCAGCGAACGTGCCAATGAGGTATTTTTCCCACTGAAGGTTCCTAACGAATGTGCCAACTGGCTATTTTGCACATCAAAGGGGTGCCAACGGGTTGTGTTGCCCGCTAACAGCATGCAAACGAGCAGTTTTTACTACCAAAGGTTCCTAACTGACAGATTTGCCTATCAAAGATGCCTAGCGATCATGCTAAGAGGTTGTGTTGCACACCAAAGGTGTGCGAACGAGCTATTTTTCCCACTGAAGGTGCCCAGCGACCATGCCATTTGGCTATTTTGCCCACCAATGTGGCTTTTGACTTTATCAACGTGGTGTTTTTCCAATCACAGGCATGCCAACAAGCTATTTCTCCCAACGAAGGTGCCTAGTAAATGTTCCAACGAGCTATTTTCCCTATCAAAGGTGTTTAGAAACCGTGCCAATGTGTTGTTTTTCCCACTGAAGTTGTGCAAACGGGCTATGTTTCCTACCAACGCTACCCAACGGACTATTTTTCCCACCAAAGGTGCGTAGTGATCGTGGCAACGAGTTGTTTTATCCATCAAAGGTGTGCCAACAGGCTATTTTTTCAACCGAAGGTGTGCCACCGGGCTATCATTCCCACTGAAGGTGCCCAATGGGTAGTTTTTGCCAATGAAGGTTCCCAACAACTGTGCCAACAGGTTATTTTGCGCTCTAAAGTTGTACCATCAGGTTGTTTTGCCCATCGAAGGTTCCTATCATCTGTGGCAATGGGTTGTTTTGCCCACCAAAGGTGCCTACCGAACTTGCCAACAAGATGTTTTACGTACTAGGGGTGTGCCAACGGGTTGTTTTGCCAACCGAAAGTGTGCCAACGGGCTAGTTTTCCTACTAAAAGTGCCTAGCGACTATTCTAACGGGCTATTTTTCCCACCAAAGGTGCCCAACAACCTTGCCAACGGGCTAATTTTCCCTCTAAAGCTATGCCAACGGGTTGTTTTGCTCATCAAAGGTACCTATCATCTGTGCCAACGGGTTGTTTTGCCCACCAAAGGTGCCTAGCGACTGTTCCAATGGGCTATTTTTCCCATCGAAGGTGCCTAACGACTGCATCAAAGGATTGTTTTGCCTACTAAAGTTACCTAATGACCAGGTCAACAGGCTGTTTTGCCCACCAAAGGTGTGCTAACAGGCTGCTTTGCCTGCTTAGGGTGTGCCAACGGTTATTTTTCCCACTGAAGGTGCCCCACAAACTATTTTTGCCACCGAAGGTTCCTAGCGAATGTGCCAATGAGGTATTTTTCCCACTGAAGGTGCCTAATGTATGTACCAGTAGGTTGTTTTGCCCATCAAAGGTGTGCCAACTGGTTGTGTTGCCCACTAAAGGTGTGCAAACGGGTAGTTTTTAATGGTTCCTAACTGATAGATTTGCCTATCGAAGATGCCTACCGATCGTGCTAAGAGGTTGTATTGCACATCGAAGGTTTTCCAACGGGCTATTTTTCCCACTAAAGGTGCCCAACGACCGTGCTAACTTGATATTTTTCCCACCTAACGTGGCTTTCGACCTTGCCAATGTGGTGTTTTTCTAATCACGGGCGTGATAACAGGCTGTTTTTCCCATCGAAGGTGCCTAGCAAATGTGCCAACCAGTTATTTTCCCTATCGAAAGTGCTTAGAAACTGGGCCAACGTGTTGTTTTTCCCACCGAATGTGTGCAAACGGGCTCTGTTTCCCACCAATGCTACCCAACGGACTATTTTTCCCACCAAAGGTGCTTAGTGATTGTGGCAACGGGTTGTTTTATCCACCAAAGGTGTGCCAACAGGCTGTTTTTCTACTGAAGGCATACCAGTGAATTGTTTTTCCTATGGAAGGTGCTCAGTGACAGTGCTAAAGGGCAGTTTTACCCACCAAAGGTGTGCCAACGGGCTGTTTTGCCCATCGAAGTTATGTCAAGGACTTATTTTTCCCACCAAAGGTGCTAGTGAACTTGCCAACAGGTTTATTTTTCCAACCAAAGGTGCCTAGCGAACTTGCCAATAGGCTGTTTTACCTACCAAGGGTGTGCCAACGGGTTGTTTTGCCTACCTAAAGTCTACTAACGGGTTGTTTTCTCATCAAAGGTGCCTAGTGACTGTTCCAATAGGCTATTTTTACCATCAAAGGTGCCTAATGACTGCATCAACGGGGTGTTTTACCCATCGAAGGTGCCTAATGACCGTGCCAACTTGCTATTTTTCCCACTAAAGGTGTGCCAATGGGCTGTTTTGCCTGCTTAGGCTGTGCCAACGGTTTGTTTTTCCCACTGAAGGTGCCCAACGAACTACTTTTATCACCGAAGGTTCCTAACAAACATGCCAATGGGTTATTTTTCCCACCAAAAGTGCCTAACGAACGTACCAACTAGCTATTTTGCCAACCAAAGGGATTCCAACGGGTTGTTTTACCCACTAAAGGTGTGCAAACGGGCAGTTTTTCCCACCAAAGGTTGATAACCGACAGATTTGCCCACCGAAGATGCCTAACGATCGTGCTAATAGGTTGTGCTGCGCACCAAAGGTATGCCAACTGGCTATTTTTCTGACTGAAGGTGCCCAGCGACCATGCCAACTGGCTATTTTAACCACCAATATGCCTTTTGACCTTGTCAATGTGCTGTTTTTCCAATCGCAGGCATGCCAACAGGCTATTTTTCCCAATGAAGGTGCCTAGCAAATGTGCCAACGAACTATTTTCCTTATCAAAGGTGTTTACAAACCATTCCAACGTGTTGTTTTTCCCACCGACGGTGTGCAAACGGGCTGTGTTTCCTACCAATGCTACCCAACGGACTATTTTTCCCAACAAAGGTGCCTAGGGAACGTGCCAACAGGTTGTTTTATCCACCAAAGGTGTGCCAACAAGCTACTTTTTCCACTGAAGGTGTTTGAACGCACTGTCTTTCCCGTCGAAGGTGCCCAATGGGCAGTTTTTCCCAATGAAGGTGCCCAACGACTGTTCCAAGGAGCTATTTTTCCCTTTAAAGGTGTGCCATCTAGTTGTTTTGCCCATCGAAGGTACCTATCATCTGTGCCAATGGGTTGTTTTGCCTACTGAAAGTGTGCCAATGGGCTATTTTTCCCATTAAAGGTGCCTAACGACTGTTCCAATGGGCTATTTTTCCTATCGAAGGTGCCTAATGACTACACCAACAGGTTGTTTTGCCCACTAAAGGTGCCTAATATCCATGCCAACAGGCTATTTTGCCCACAAAGGTGTGCCAACGAGCTGCTTCGCCTACTTAGGGTGTGCCAACGGTTCGTTTTTCCTACTGAAGATGACCCACGAACTATTTTTGCAACCGAAGGTTCCTAGCGAACATGCCAACGAGGTATTTTCCAACTGAAGGTGCCTAATGAATGTGCCAACAGGCTGTTTTGCCCACCAAAGGTGCTCCAAGGGGTTGTGTTGCCCACCAAAGGAGTGCAAACGGGCAGTTTTTACCACCAAAGGTTCCTAACTGACAAATTTGCCCACTGAAGATGACTAGCGATTGTGCTAAGAGGTTGTGTTGCACACCGTAGGTTTGCCAACGGGCTATTTTTCCCACTGAAGGTGCCCAATGATTGTGCCAGCTGGTTATTTTGCCCACCCAATTTGCCTTTTGACCTTGCCAATATGGTGTTTTTCTAATTGCAAGCGTGCTAACAGGTTGTTTTTCCCATTGAAGGTGCCTAGAAAATGTTCCAGTGAGCTATTTTCCCTATTGAAGGTGCTTAGAAACTGTGCCAACGTGTTGTTTCTCCCACCGAAGGTGTGCAAACGGGCTATGTTTCCTACCAATGTTACCCAACGGACTATTTTTCCCACCAAAGGTGCCTAGTGATCGTGGCAACGAGTTGTTTTATCCACCAAAGGTGTGACAATAGCTTGTTTTTCTACCAAAGGTACTCCAACAAGCTGTCTTTCCCACCGAAGGTGCCTAATGGGCAGTTTTTCCCAGTGAAGGTGCCTAACGACCGTGCCAACGGGCTATTTTGCCCATCAAAGGTGTGCCAACGAATTGTTTTGCCCATCGAAGGTACCAATCAACTTTGCCAATTTGTTGTTTTGCCTAACAAAGGTATGCCAACAAGTTTTGTTTCCCACCGAACGTGTCCAACGGGCTGTTCCCACCAATATGCCTAGTGACCATTCCAACGAGTTGTATTTCCCACCGAAGGTGTGCCAACAGGTTTTGCTTCCCACCAAAGGTGCCAAATGGGTTGCTTTTGCCACCTAAGCTGCCTAGCAACCTCGCCAATGTGTTGATTTTCTGATCGATGATGTGCCAATGGATTGTTTTTCCCAACGAAGGTACGTAGCGAATGTGGCAACGGGCTATTTTGCCCACCGAGGGTGTTACAATAGTAGGTGTGCCAACTGGTTGTTTTTCCCACCAAAGGTGCCTTATAGACTATTTTGCACAACGAAGGTTCCTAGTGACTATGCCAATGGGTTGCTTTACCTACTGAAGGTGTGCAAATGAGCTTTTTTCACACCAAAGGTACTAAACGGACTATTTTTCCCACCAAAGGGGCCTATCGATAGTGCCGACGTGCTATTTGCCACACCGAAGGTGTGCCCACAGGCTGTGTTTCCCACCAAAGGTGCACAATGGGCTGTTTTTCCCATTGAAGGTGCCTAGCAACTGTGCTATTGGGCAGTTTTACCTACCAAAGGTGTGCCAACGGGCTATTTTACCCATCGAAGTTGTGCCAAGGACCAGTTTTTCCAGCCAAAGGTGCCTAGCCAACTTGCCAACAGGCTATTTTGCCTATCAAAGGTGTGCCAATGGCCTGTTTTGCCTAACAAAAGTGTGTCAACGGGCTGTTTTTCCCACCAAAGGTGCCTAGCGACTGTTCCAATGGGCTATTTTTCCCATCGAAGGTGCCTAACCACCACATCAACTGGTTGTTTTGCCCATCGAAGGTTCCTAATGACCGTGCCAACGGGCTACGTCACCTACCTTGGGTGTGCCAACATGATGTTTTTCCCACTGAAGGTACCCAACAAACTATTTTTGCCACCAAAGGTTCCTAGCGAACTTGCCAATGGGCTATTTTTGCCACCAAAGATGCTTTACGAATGTGCTAACTAGCTGTTTTGCCCGCCAAAGGTGTGCCAACGGGTTGTTTTGCCCACCTAAAATGTGTAAACGGGATGTTTTTCCCACCAAAGGTTCCTAACTAACAGATTTGCCCACCAAAGATGCCTAGCAATCGTGCTAACAGGTTGAGTTGTGCACCGAAGGCGTGGCAATGGGCTATTTTTCCCATTGAAGGTGCCCAGTGACTGTGCCAACTGGCTATTTTACCCACATAGTGTGGCTTTTGACCTTGACAACGTGGTGTTTTTCTCATCACAAGTGTGTGCACAGGCTGTTTTTCCCACCGAAGCTGCCTAGCAAATGTGCCAATGAGCTACATTTCCCACCGAAGGTGTGTCAATGGGCTATATTTCCCACCAATGCTACCCAACGAGCTATTTTTCCCACTAAAGGTGCCTGGTGATTGTGCCAACGAGCTATTTTTATCCACCAAAGGTGTGCGAACTGGTCATTTTTTCTACCTAAGGTGTGCCAACGGGCTGTCTTTCCCACTGAAGGTGCCCAATACGCAGTTTTTCCTATTAAAAGTGCCTAACGAACGTACCAATGGGCTATTTTTCCCACGAAAGGTGTGCCAACAGGTTATTTTGCCCACTAAATGTTTTGCCCGTCGACGATGCCAGGCGAGGTATCAACAGGTTGTGTTGCACACCAAAGGTGAGCCAATAGGATGTTTTTCCCTTGAAGGTGCCTAGCAAACGTACCAGCGGGTTGTTTTCCCACCAAAGGTGCCTAATGACTACACCAATGTGCTGTTTTGCCCACTTCTAGTGAGCCATAGGGCTGTTTTGCCTATCGAAAGTGTGCCAACAAGTTGTTTTTCCCACTGAAGGTGTACCAACTAGCTGTTCTTTCGACCGAAGGTGCCAAGAAAATATGCCGATGGGCTAGTTTTCCCATCGACAGCACGTAGCGACCGTGCCAACGTGTTGTCTTCCCATCGAAGGTGTGCCAACGGCCTATGTTTCCCAACGATGTAGCCCAACAGGCTGCTTTTTCCACCGAAGATTCCTAGTTATCGCGCCAAAGGGTTGTTTTGTCCACCAGAGTTGTGCCAACTGGCTGTTTTGCATACCGAACATGCGTCATGCCTAGCGAGGTGCCAATAGGCCGTATTTCCTACCAAAGGTTTGCTAATAGGCTGTTTTCCCAACCGAAGGTGCCTAACGATCTTACCAGCTGGTTGATTTGTCGTCCGAAGGAGCCTAATAATCACACCAATGGGCAGTTTTGCCCATCAAAGATGTGCCAATGGGCTGTTTTGCCTACCAAAGGTTTACCAATAGGTTGTTTTTCCTACTAAAGGTGACCAACGGACTGTTTTTTCCTCTAAAGGTGCCTAAAGTCCATGCCAATGGGCTATTTTGCCCGCCGAAGGTGCCTAAAGACTGTGCCAACGTGCTGTTTTACCCATCAAAGTTGTCTCAATGGGCTATGTTTCCCACCAATGGTGCCCAACGGGCTATTTTTCCCATCGAAGGTGCTTAGTGACCATACCGGCAAGCTGTTTTACCCACCGAATGTGTGCCAACTAGTTATTTATCATACCTAAGGTGCCTAGTGGTTGCCCCAATAGGCTATTTTGTCCACCGAAGATGCCTAGCAACCGAATCGACGTGATATTTTTCCCACCGAAATTGCCCAACAACCGTTCCAACGGTTTGTTTTGCCCACTGAAGGTGCCTAATGACCGTGCCAACATGTTGTTTTTCCTACCGAAGGTTTGCCAAAGGGCTATTTTTCCCACCCATGCTGCCCAACGGGCTATTTTTCCCACCGAGGAAGCCTAACGATCGTGCCAACGGGCTATTTTGCCCAGCAAAGGTGTGTTTCGACCTTGCCAATGTGGTTCCCACTAAAGGTGCCTAGCAAATGTGCGAACAGGCTATTTTGTCCTTCGAAGACACCTAGCGAACGTGCCAACGGGCTATTTTTCCTATGAAGGTGCCTATCAACTGTGCCAACGTGATCATTTTTCAACCTAAGGTGTCCCAACGGGCTATGTTTCCCAACAATGCTGCCCAACAAGCTATTTTTCCCACTAAAGGTGCGTGAATGATCTATTTTATCCATCAAAGGTATGCCAACAGGTTGTTTTGTCTACCGAAGGTATGCCAACGAGCTGTGTTTCCACTGATGGCGCACAACAAGCAACTTTTCCTACTGAAGGTGGCTAGCGACCGCATCAACGGGCTGTTTCACCCACCGAAAGTATGCCAACGGGTTGCTTTGCCTACCAATGGTATGTCAGAGAGCTATTTTTCCCATCAATGGTGCCTAACTGACTATTTTGCCCACCGAAGATGCCTGACGAGGTGTTAACAAGCTGTGTTTTCCAACCAAGGTGTGCCAGTGGGTTTTATTCTTATCGAAGGTGCATAGCGAAGATGACAATGTGTTCTTTTACCCACTGAAGGTGCCTAATGGTCGTACCAATGTGCTGTTTTGCCCACCAAAGGTATACCAACGGGTCGTTTCACCTACTAAAGGTGTGCCAACGGGTTGTTTTCCCCACTGAAGGTGCTCAACGAGCAATTTTTCTCACTGAAGATGCCGAGCGACTGTGCCAATGGACTATTTTGCCCACCAAAGATGCCAAGCTACCATGCCATTGTAATGTTTTTCCCACCAAAGCTACCTAAAGAATGTACTGACGGACTATTTTTCCTATCGAAGGCCCCTAATGATCGGGTCAACGAGCTATTTTTCTAACCGAAGGTGTGCCAATGATTTGTGTTTCCCACCGATGTTGCCCAATAGGCTATTTTCCCATCGAAGGTGTGCCAATGGGCAATTTTTCCCATTAAAGGTGCCTAACAAACACGTCAACTAGTTGTTTTGCCTACCGAAGATGCCTAATTAATGATCAGGCCAATGTGCTATTTTGCACATCGAAGGTGTGCCAATGGGCTGTTTTGCCTATTGAAGTAGAGCCAAAGGATTATTTTTCCCTCCGAAGGTTCCTAACGGATTATTTTTCCGGTCGAAGATGCTTGGCAACCCTGCAAACAGGTTATTTTGCCCACTGAAGGTGCCCAATCACTGCGCCAACGTGCTATTTTGCGCACCGCTGGTGTGCCATCGGGCTGTTTTGCCTATTGAAGGTGTGCCAACAAATTGTTTTTCCCACTGAAGGTGCCCGCCGGATTTTTTTCACGCCAAAGATGTCAAGCCACCGAGCCAATGGGCTATTTTGTCCACCGAAGGTGCCTAGCGATCATGCCAACGTGTTGTTTTTCCCATCGAAGGTGTACCAACTAGCTGTTCTTCCAATCGAAGGTGCCTAGCAAATGTACCGATGGGCTATTTTTCCCATCGACAGCACGTACAAACCTTCCCAACGTGTTGTTTTTCCCACCGAAGGTGTGCCAATAGCCTATGTTTCCTACCGATGAAGCCTAATAGGCTATTTTGTCCACCGAAGTTGTGCCAACAGGTTGTTTTGCATACCGTTTTTCCCATCGAAGGTTCCCAACAGATTGTTTTACCAACCGAGGATGCCTGGCTAGGTGCCAACAGGCTGTATTGCCCACCAAATGTGTCACAATGGACTATTTTCCCAATTGAAAGTGCCTAACGATCTTACCAATGGGTTGTTTTGTCATCCGAAGGAGCCTAATGATCATGCCAACGGGCTGTTTTACCTACCAAAGGTGTACTAATAGGTTGTTTTTCCTACTGAAAGTGACCAATGGACTATTTTTTCCTCTAAACGTGCCTAAAGACCATGTCAATTGGCTATTTTTCCCACCAAAGGTGCCTACAGATTATGCCAACGTGCTGTTTTACCCATCAAAGTTGCCTCAGTGGGCTATGTTTCCTACCAAAGGTGCCCACCAGACTATTTTTCCCTACCAAAGGTCCTTAGTGACCATGCCAACAAGCTGTTTTACCCACCGAATGTGTGCCAACTAGCTATTTATCCCACCTAAGGTGCCTAGTGATTGCCCCAATAGGCTATTTTGCCTATCAAAAGTGCCTAGCAACCAAGCCGACGTGATGTTTTTCCCACTGAAGGTGCCCAGTGACCGTGCCAAAGGTTTGTTTTGCCCACTAAAGGTGCTTAATGATCGCGCCAACATATTGTTTTTCCTACCGAAGGTCTGCCAAAGGGCTATGTTTCCCACCGATGCTGCCCAACAGGCTGTTTTTCCCACCGAGGAAGCCTAAAGATCATGCCAACAGGCTATTTTGCCCACTAAAGGTGTGTTTCAACCTTGCCAATGTGGTTCCCACCGAAAGTGCCTAGCGAATGTGCCAACAGGCTTTTTTTTCCTTCAAAGACACCTAGCGAATATGCCAACAGCCTATTTTTCCTACGAAGGTACCTAACAACCGTGCCAACAAGATCATTTTTCCACCGAAGGTTCCTAACAGACTATTTTTCCAACCTAAGATGCCTAGCAACCCTACAAACGAGCTATTTTTCCCACCAAAGGTACCTAGCGACCATGCCAATGTGTTATTTTTCCTACTAAAATTGTGCCAATGGGATGTGTTTCCCATCGAAGATGCCCAACGGGTTGTTTTTGCCACCAAAGGTGCCTAATGACTGTGCCAATGGGTTGTTTTACCCACCAAATGTCTGCCAACTGACTATTTATCCCACCTAAAGTGCCTAGTGATTATGCCAATTGGCTATTTTGCCTACCGAAAGTCCCTAACAACCATGCCAATGTGTTATTTTTCTCACTGAAGGTATGCCAACGGATTTATTTTTTCACCGAAGGTGCCTAGTGATCATGGTAACGGGTTATTTTGCCAACCGAAGGTGTTTAGCAACCGTGTCAATAGGTTGTTTTGCCCACCGAAGTGTGCCAATAGGTTATATTTTCCACTAAAGCTACCCAACGAGTTATTTTTCCAACGGAAGGTGCCTGGAGACTGTGCCAATGGTCTGTTTTACACACCAAAGGAGCCTACCAACCACTCGAACAAGCTGTTTTTCCCATCGAAGGTGTGCAAACAGGTAATTTTTCCCACCGAAGATACTTAGCGCATATGCCAACAGGTTGTTTTTGTTGGATCGCGTATGGCCCAAGTTTTCACAATACGCTGCAGAAAAGACCATAACACAATGAAGCGTATAACCGAAAACATACAAGATGCGCAAAATACCTTTTCTTTTGACACGGAT
>JAOTJB010022002.1:0-10812 GCA_027123815.1 Erythroxylum minutifolium
TTTGGGACAATAGGCATAACTTTCACTATGGATGTCAGATTAAGGTCATTCAAGTACAGTTTCGAAGAGGACTTTGAGTTCTACAACTTCTGTGAAGACTTTAAAGAGAGATTTTCCTATATAAAGGGTCAAAATTGCACATTTATGTAGGTATCCCGAGAATGTCCACGTAGCGGACTTATGTCCCTCCAAACGGATATGAACAGAGCTAGAACGTTGGAATTCCAGAGAATGTCTACCCAGTGGACATGAAGTCCACCCAGTGGACATTTATTGGCCAATTTCTAAATTTCCATGTCCTACAAGTTACATCTAACCCACCTTATGCATATCTATCATTCCTACTTCAATTCCTCTTCATTCTCACCTTCATTCCAATTCAATACCATTTACAGCCAAATCATAATCTATGTTTAATCATCAATTCCAAAAATAGAACATTCCTACTTACACACATTTATCATAAATTTCTACATATGTTTAACTCCCTTTATCACCTTTATTTCTTCTTTAATTTATCACACTAATTCTTTCCATTTCAAGACACCATAGCACTCTTTTTCATTAGCTTCAAACTCATTTTAGCTAATCTCTATAACATCCAAAGCAATCCACATTAATATAAGGAAAACATAACATAAAAAAATCCATTCACTAATTAAATTTCTACACTTCTTTATACACCATTCTCATAATCAATTTAACCCAAAAGCATCACTACTTCAATTTATGAATCATTACTCATTATACATGTAAAAACAAGACATTTACAAATCAAAGTTTTCTCATTTACGTTTCAGCATATATATATATCCTCATGTCATGATCATTTAATCCCTAACTGTCTTCATATATTCTTCATTCAAAAAATGAAGAAGAATAATATGTCACTTACTTGTTTAAGCCTTAAGATCTTCAAAAATCATGTAAAAACCCTACGCCTTCCAAGCTTTACATGATCATTTTCTTCTAAGAACAAGATGGAAGAGATTGGGTCTTCATTAAGAAGAAGAGATAACAAAGATCTTGGTTGGAGTAGCAAGGTGCAAGATTTCAACTTAGAGAGTGGTGGTGAGGGCGTTTTGTGAATGGAGAGAAGAAGGAAGAGGATGAGAGAATGAAGCAAAAATAACAATTGAAGGATTTTTATGTTTTAAGTATGTATAATTGTGAGAGTTAAAAACATGGAGAGTAAAGTAAATACTAGGTGAGTGGTGATGACACTTGCCACTTAAATAATCAAATTTACATTTTCTTATTTTGATACTCCATAACATTTAATAACTAGTCCATTTGACTCCCAATTTCTAACCCAATTGTCTCCCAATTTTCGATGACACTTGTCATTAAATCTTAATGTCACTTATCAAAAATTTCCACTGACATTTGACACTTAATTCTACTACCATTTATCAATTGTCTTGCCACTTGACATTTTTCCCAGTTCATAAATACCCAAAATCTTAGAAAATTCTCAAATTTCACCAAAAAATTCTAAATCACTATTTATACTTTCCAAAATAATTTTCAAGACATATAATCCATAATTCACGTTATAATCACTTTAAAAAAATCATTTATAGTTAGAAATTGTCAAATGAGTGCATGTAAAATCATTGAGCTCGCCTAACTGGTCCTAATCTTAACATGTGTCTTCTGGCTGATATCCCGAAGTTCCATGTTGTAGGACTTAAGGATTTCAACTCGCCATAAAATGTGATGATTTAAGAAGTCAGGGAGATGAACAGTTAACCCACTACAATCTACACCATAGTATTCAACAATAGCAGAAATTGGGTACCTTATACCTAAATTATTGCTCCTCTTGCACGGAGTCGCAATAATAGTGTTTAGAATATGTGTGGATGTACACACTGGGATGCTGCGGTCTATGTATCACAACATAAATAAAGAGTTCCTTTGTGAAACACTTATTGGTTCCTGATTTATCAAAAACCAACTGACATACAAATTTTTGCAGCAACAAGTGTTCGTGAGACCTTATTATGTTGATGTGGGCATTTTGGCATAAAATTGCTCTATTTTAGTGAGTTTATTTCAATAACGAGAAGAAGAAAAATCATCTTACTGATCGATAATGGAGGATTCAGGGACCTACAAATATCGCACATGATTTCTAAGTTCAATTCATAAGCTCCTCCTCTCAACCTAAACCACATTTCCTTGGGGTTCTTAGGTTCATAGGAAAGGGAATTGAAAATTTCCAAGTGAGCTCCTAGTAGACAGGAAATTAGAAATGGATAAATTTGGCCTACTGGATTCTTTCAGCTAAATTCTTTACCCTATCGCACAATTCTAACCTATCGAGCATTTCAAAATTAAAATATTTGAGAACTACTATTTGTCTAGCATTTAGGGATTAAAAACAAATTCCTTCCTCTTCTGCGTAGATCGGGAAGGGCTCTTCGAAGTCTGCTGCTCTGTTTTTTCTCCCTTGTCCCGAAACTTGATTTTTTCCTAATGATTGCTCCCGTCTGGTTGATTGCTTAATGCGTGACATATTTTCTTGTGAATAGGTAGAGTTTGGAAGAAAATTTGAAATTTGAAATTTTTGTAGAGAGATGTGAGAGCTTTTGTAAGTTTGAAATCTAAAGAGATAAAGCAAAAGTGAAAGTGAATGAAAAAGTGAAGTTAGAATTGATCATATAGGTGGTTAAAAGGGTAAAATGGTAACATTTCTTTTAAAATTTTCGTGTTCCCCTTTCGTGGCCTACAATTTTCTACCGATTATTAATTTTTCTTCGTTTGTTCTTTTCACATTCTTTTCAAAATTACTTCTTAATTCTTTTGTGACCCTTTCACCTCTCTTAATCCTATACAGCGCTTCATTTAATGTCAATAGCTTGACGCTCTTTTTAGCTCATGATGGCTCGAATGAAGTCCGCAATGGTAGTGCAGTCACTAACCTTACAATTTACATATGCATTACATACTATGGTTTCCACCTTCCTTATGAATCTCCTTCTGTCGTCTTTTTCTACATGATTGTTTCTTTCTGAATGCATTCCTAGGATCTTCAATTTCTTCCCATTCTCCTCGAGGTTCAAGTTCCTTGATATTTGTTGGAAGTAGAGGAGAAAACTAGTCTTTCTTCGACACCTTAGAGTCAGTTGCTCCTTTCTTGTTCACAGAGTTAGTTCACCCCCATCAATGTCAATGATTAAATGACCAGTCGCCAGGAACGATCGTCCAAGAATCATAGGGGTCTCCACATCGTCTCCACTATCCAATATATAGAATTCTGTAGGAAAGGTAAATTTATTAATTTGTACTTGCACATCCTTATTGATCCCTTTCGGTTGATGCATTATTCTATCGGCTGTATTTACTAACATCTTCCTGGGTACTAACTCTCTTAACCCTAATTTTAGACTAAAGGTATAGGGCATTATATTGATACTCGCACCTAAGTCCACTAATGCCCTATCAATATTGACCCCATTTATACAACAAGGAATGAAAAAATCCCCTGGGTCCTCTTTCTTCTGTGCTATATAATCTTCTTCTATGTGCTCTTTAACCTTCTTTTGGACAAATTCCTTTAGGGTGAGCCTCGTTTGCAATTGTTCTATTATGTTCTCAACCCTGTTTAATTCAACCTCCTTAGAATTCTTTGTTGTCCTACTTGACATTGACTTCCGCTAAGCTAGAATATGGTATGGGAATTTAGATCGAGGTTAATTGGCTCAAATTTGAGCTAACTTTGAAGGAATTCCATAATTGCCTGTCCTTCTTCTTTATCTCTATCTTCCTTCATATGTTTAGCTTCCTTCTCCTGGGCTTGAACGATAGCCATGATCCATTCTTTCGGGTTAGACTCGGTATTACTTGGAAGGATTCCTGCTTTCTGAGTAGACATTGCCTCCACTAGTTGGCCTACTTGGACTTCCAGATTGTGTACTGACCAGGTATGGTTCTTTGTTACTTGTTTGAATTTGCTTTTGAGCCTCCTACGTGCATCCTCTATGCCTCCTATTTTATCCAAAATCTTGTCCAACTTAGATTCCACCGAGCTTGGTTTATTTTATTGGAAGCTTGCTTGTCCTTATGGCCTGAACTATCCTCCAGCATTATTTATCCAAGAGAAGTTAGAGTGATTCTTCCACACAAGGTTGTAGGTGTTGGAGTAGGGATTGTTGTCCCCTCCTCTTCCATATTGTGCCCCCATATAGTTTACTTACTTCGTATTGTCTTCCTTCATCAAGTAATAGTCCACGGTATCATGGTTCCTCTATCCACGGAGTTCATAATTTAATTATACGATTTTCACTGGGGCTGAGGACAAAATCTTCATATTATTAAGCTGTCGCGTTAGGTTATCGATTTTCGCTTGCATTTTAGTCATCTGATTGGTAGTCATAATTCCTTTTTGCTCTTGGAAGGTAGTTGTCTGCCTACTCTGCTTGTGCGTTCAAAGATAGATATTACTCACCATCTCCTCTATCAACTCTTCTGCTTCATCAACAGTCTTCCTCATCAGTGATCCTTTTGAAGCTACATTGATCGCATCTCTCATCGGTGGGTTTACTCCATTGTAGAATGTTTGCCACATGAATTCCTTAGGTAGGTTGTGGTGTGGGAATTTCTACTGCTAATCCTTGTATCTCTCCTACACTTTATAGATCGATTCCGTATCATCTTGCTGGAAATTGGTAATTTCCTTAATGATCTTAGTGGTCTTAGTCAAAGGGAAATACTTATCCAAGAAAGCAAAAACTAGCTAATCCCACGTCGTAACATTGGCTGGGCTAAGGGAATGGTACTAAGCCTTTGCTCTATCTCTATGGGTAAAGATGAAAAGTCTGATTCAGACCGCATCTTTCGACATCTGATGGTATCGAAAGGTATCATAGATTTTGAGAAAATTCACTATATATGCATTGGGGTCTTCGTTTACTAATTTATAAAACTGCATATTCTGTTGAAGCATATTTAAGAGGGCTAGTTTAATCTCAAAGGAGGCTACTACTTGAACGGGTAGCCTAACTACTCCTTGGTTAGCCGCATTGAACCTTGGCATTATGAAGTACATCAGGGTCCGTTGTTAACGTCCTTGGTTCGCTCCGTGGTCCATATTCTACTGAAATTTGTCATCCATTATTGATTTCACAATTTCCTCTTCTTCCTAACGCCGAGCTTTGCTAATGATTTTTTCTAGTCGAGTAATGTCTAAGCTTAAAGTTTCAGCTGCATGACTCAAATCTCTCGTGACTCTTGTGTTCATGCAAGAGCATGATTCCTGAAACTAAACTAAACGCCTTAAATTATAGAACTAAACTAATCGCCTCCTTGGCAACGGTGCCAAAAACTTGATTGCAGGTTTCTGATATGAAAAAACTTTAATAATTAGCCTCGATATTCTGCAAGTGCACGGGTCATTCGTATAGTACCTAAAGTATCAATCCCACGAGGAGGGTTAGTCTAATCCTAAAATCTAAGGCCGAAAACAAATTGTAAAAACTCAAAATGAACAAGACTAAAGCAAGAAAGTATTTCAATCAAGCAATTAATTACAATAATCAAATTCAAAAATATAGACAAGATAGCAGATGCAACACCCAATCATAAAGCCACCTAAAAACTACCCATTGAGAGAAAGGAGATTTTTATCTGACTTTAATGAAAACTTAATTGATTATGAATTTATTGGATTACCAATTCTAGACGGTCCTAAGGTCGATTACTCTCTCTTGAGTTATAACCATTAATCCTAATTATTAACCCTAATCAGATTATGGGAATTGCAATCTCTCAATTCACAATTTACCTAAAACCTAAATTAGATCTTAAGTTGTCCAATAAACTACCAAAAACCTATGCAAGATCTCTCTTTACACAAATTTACTGGGTTGATTTAATTCCTGTTATATTAAATTACCTAACTCTCGTTAGCCCAATTTAATAATTTTTCACTCGGTTTACCCTCTCAGTTTATTACCGAATTATGCAAGTGCAAAATTTAAATCACTAGAAATCCAATAAAAACACAACAATCAAATTTCATTAATATCAAAGACAAAATGTCCCGAAGGTGAGTTTAGACAAATCCTCAACATTTAACAAATCTATCATCTATGAATATCTCAAATTCTATACAATCATAAAAATTGAAATTAAACCAAAAATAGACTCGAAATGGATGATGGAGGTAGCAATGCGGGAAATCACCTGTTCTAGGAAATACTTCGCATAGGCTTCTTCTTCACGTCTATCTTCCTTCGTTTCTTTCTCAATCTCTCAATAAAGCTCTCTAGGGTTTCAAGATTGTGGCTGATGCAAAAGCTCCTTCTCTTTTGTTCTTATTCTTTAAATACCTTTTGTGTCTTGAGCAACCCTAGGTTTTTGGGGGTCTAAATAGTCCAAAAAATCCCTCAAAACTTGTTGTTTTCTCTTGTTTGAGTGCCTGCCCGACATAGGCGACGATCGTGGCCTGCATTAAACCTTTTTGTCACAATCGTGGGTTGTGAGAAAGACTTATGTCTGGCTCCCATGTTTCTATCATGATCGTGGCCTATTATGGGCTGTTGTTTCGGCCGGAAAGTCTCTAAAACTTCTCCATTCTTCAATTTTGACCTTGAGAAACTAATAAACACATTAAGGTACCTCAAAAACATAATATTTAAGCTCAAAGACTTATACTAACCTATGAAAAGCACTTAAACACATAAACTAACATAATTCTAACCTAAACACATACTAAACACTCAAATTAACTTTTAATACATAACAAACAAAGCCTTAAAACATGATGCAATTCACATCTATCATGCTAAAAATTCAAAATTGTAATGGTTAACGCACAGATGTCATAAAACAATATAAATATCGGTTATGCTTGCATGTTACTTGGAATACTCCCCATATTCCTTACTAACAATGCATTGGAAAGTTTCCTAACTTAGACCTCCAATTTATAAAGAGAAGAGGAGTGGTTCTTCATTACTTAGTCAAATCTGGCTTCCATCCTGTTCTTACTTTCATCTTGGCTATCAAACTTAGAGCTTAGCACATCCATTAACTTGTCTAATTTGGAATCTAAGGATCTAAGCCTAACTGCTAAAAACTTGGTAGACTTTATGCTCTCATGTTATTTCTTACATTATTAATCTAAGAATAATTTGAGTGGTTCTGCCACCCAAACTTATATGTGTTAAAGTAACTCACATCCATGTCGTATTGCCTCACTAGGTTAGAAGAAAAGGCCTAAAAGTTGCTCAATTACTCCTTATTATTCTTGTGTTCTTGTACCTACAATCACTCAAAAAAATATTACATTCTTTAAATAAAAAGAATTCAAATAGAATAACATGCTAAAATTTTAATTCCCCAGTAACAACGCTAAAAACTTGTTCCTTGTTTCAACGTATGCAATGCTGCAAATATACAGATCGTATATTTTAGTATACAAGATATTATTCCTATAAGAATTGGATTAGTCACCTAACAATTTGAATGGACTTTTTCTAAAGTCATAAAAGATTGAATTTAAAATAAAAATAAATTAAATGAAATTAAAGTAAACTAATAAAACTGAATAACTGGACCAGTAAAGAAAGTAATAAGAGTGAAGTTAATCAATAGTGGAAAATTAAGGGTTATTATATCCTTGTTTTGTTTTCCTTTTGTCTTATTAATTCAATTATGCTTGATCCTAGATATCCAACGATTTTGATTGCCCTCTCTAGAGATTTAACCAAGTAATCCCAACTAAAATAGATAACAGTTGAGTTGAAATCTTTTGATTCTCAAAACTACTCTTAACTATTTAATCGAATTTGAAGAAATCTTGTCAATAATTAACTGAAAATTAAGATCTCTCTTCAGTTGCTTATTAACCTGATATTCTTAAGTCTATTAAGGTACAAACTCTTATTGCTTAACTTAACACTGATAACTTTGATTCAATCTCTCAATTTCTTATCAAGTATGAGTTCAAAAAAATACCACAAAGCAATACTATATTGGATTCAACAGGATAAAATTTAAATAAAACAATTCAAAAATAAACCCTAATATAGATTTAGAATTCCATAACCATGTTCACATTACAATTGTTTAAAATTGACATCTAGGGCAATGAAATAGAATATGAAAATAATGAATAATTTTGAAAGCCTTGATATGGAATTTATTCTAGAAAGTTAGAGTTGACTTGATGTTTCCATTATTTGATCTTCTTTCGTATGATGTGTAGACTATTTTTGTGTTTTTGCTTTTCCTTTTCAGTGTCTCTAATGACTTTCGTTGCCTCTTTATGATTTTAATCGCTTCTAATATTCCTTTCTTCATGTACACTTTTTAATATCGTTATATCTCAATAAACTAGGTTTTCTGGGATATGCATGAGCACTTACATAGTCGTGTAGGTGATTGTGTTTCTCTAGAAATACCTCCATTTGTGACTTTACATGATTATATAGACTTACATAGGCAACATACATGACTTTATATGTCAACATACAAGGGCGTGTAGCTTTACACAGGTAGGAATTATGTCTTTGAAGCTTTACATGTTTACAGTGACTTACAAAGTTACTATATATGTTTCACAATTACTCCAATTCTTCCATTCCATGCCACGATTTCACCAAAATACATCTACTCTTAGACTATGAAGGCAATAATTACCTAAAAACACATTTAAAGCAAATTAAGTATCAAAAATACTTTAATTGTCTATAAAGGTCTTAGGCCTTATTAAGGCTAAGAGCAAACATAATAGATTCCACATCACTGATATTAAATGGCCTAGTCAAAAGATCATCATTTTGTGTAAATATTTTTCTTTAATAAAGGATTAGAGTGTGATCATAAATGATATTTCACTAGTAGGGGAGCCAATAATCTTAGAGGAAAAGAAAAGAAACCTTTTTATTGAATATCAGCATTTGAGGTTAGTAAGTTATCATTCTCATTCATCAGAGAAGTTATTCTGTTTGTAAATTCTTGAGAGTTAAATTTTATCCCTTTCTTTGATCTATAGGATTTTGGATCTTTTCTTTTTCAAGAGAGAATGTTTGATTTTAGTTTCTTAGTTAAGTCTAAAAAAAGCTAGTTTTTCTTTTATTTGCAAAAGTTTATTATAAAGGGAAAGATAAAAGGAGCTCTAGATTTTTTCCAATTCCTTCTTGGCCTCGGAGATTGGGAGGAGAGTTCCATTGAACTTCCTCTTATTGGGGTCCTTAAGCTCATTCTTCACCTATTACATTTTTCTCACACAAAAGTATAGTTTGTGACCCAACTAGTTCCTTTAGTGATAGCTGATTCAAGTCCCTCTACATAAGCCAAGATATTATTAAACCTGAAAAGAAAGTTTTTTTATTGGAGTTAAAAATATTCTATGAAAAAAATTAGGGTGTGGTAAGAGAGGATTAGATCATTTAGCTTTACTCTTTAAGAAATAAGAGATCCAATGAGCATTCACTAAAGCTTGATCAATCTTTTTCCTTAAGCTTGTTGTGATCGTAGGAGTCACAGGTGTGACTCCCTTATCACACCCATGACTATAGAAGTCACAAGTATGACTCCTTTGTCACACCATTAACATGCATGCATAATTCACGTCCAGCATTCCTTCTTTCATGCAACATTGACAAGACACTCCATTCAACATTCACGCAATATCCACGCCATTTTCACTCAGTTAATTTCAAACTTGAGTTAATACGCAAGAATTTGTAACTAAAATCAAGATATAAATGCAAGCAAAATCAATAGAAATTAAACACAACAATTCTCCTACACTTAAACTATGATTGTCCCTAAGCAAAATTAAGAATACTAGATTATACAAGAAAAAACAATGAAAACAATGATTTTCCCAAATAATAGTCAAAGATATCAATGATCATTTCAATAAACACAAGTTGAGAACTTGAAACTCATAATACTCCATGAACAGACTATTCTCTGCATGCTTAGCCAAAATTAACAAGTACTTTAACTTAAATACCATTAACAATTTTGATAGACACTCACTCCACTGTCCATCCTCTCGTGCATCCAAAGGTAGGATATATTCACTCATCATTCATTTCATGTAAAGCATTTACCACAAGCTTGCTTACAATCCAATCTCAACCACTCGTATCAAACAAACGCAAAAGTCAATTTGAAGGTCTTTATTTTGGTTATAATGGGGTCGAGCAAAGAGTAGCAAAAAGGAAAATCACAGTTTAAAACCACAAAAAATTGAGCATTTAAAATAATGCAAAACAATGAAGCATAAAAACACTCAATTCTTTCCACTTATTTAACAAAGTTAGTACTCCCCTTTTTACTTTTCTCCTCTTTCTTTTCATTTTTTAGTTGTCTTCTCTTCCCTCTGTTTCTTTTTTATTTCTTTCTTCTTTTTTCTTCTCTTGTTTCTTTTCTTCTCTCTTTTTTCTTTTTTCAATTATTTATTTATTTATTTAAAACAAGGAAATCAAGAGAAGAAAAATATAAAGGAGAGATAAAAGTTGCTACAACCATACCCATTCCTAATACAATAACCAACTATATGTTATGATCTCCCCACACTTATTCAAGCAATTACTTCCTAAACCTAAGAATACCATTTCAAATGCTCAACTTGCCTTATGGTAGGTACAACAAAGAGGATAAATAGTTAAGGTAAAGGCTCATATTTTGGGTTTAAAGAAAGAAAAGGTTTCATATTAAGCTTAAAGGTGTAACATCCCGTTTCTAGAGAACGGGTCGGACCAGAGAAACGGGTCCAAGTGTGGTAATAGAGGTATCTCATGCTCATGCAAGTGTGAATAGTGAAATGTGCATATAAAATTTAGTGTA
>JAOTJB010022026.1:0-10811 GCA_027123815.1 Erythroxylum minutifolium
TCTGGTTATGTGAAATATTATGCTATATGCTCAATGTGTTGCATGAATTGAGTGAACCATCGATGATGGTTACCTCATTGAGTTCGCAAAACTCACCCAAAATTTGCAATTATTTTTCAGGCTTGATGAGTACCCTGTTAGACAAACAGGAGTATACCTACAACATGCAAGTAAAAGATAAAGGCTGGGATCAGTTGGTGTCTACATTAGTATTTCCTTTATTTTCGTATCAAATTAAGTCTTCCGTAATTATTATAACTTGTGTATTTGAATATTTCTATTTTGAAATAAATTTCCAAATAAAATTTTTTGTATATGATTATAGCAATGTAATGAAAATTTGACAAGTATTTTGTAATTGTAACGGGCCCAAATGGCTACTAAGTTTTCTGATGATTGTATTGCTATGATTGGAAATATTTATGAAATAAAGTGGGCCCGATTTGGTTATCGATTTCTGCACTTTATGTTTGTGCTTTAAAAAAAATTTGTACTGAAATTTGAATAACTGAGTGCTATAGCATGCCACCCTCATAGGGCATGGACTCAAACATCACACAGGATGTCAGGTACGGGTCCTGAGAGGGTGGGGTATTTCACTTAGGGTATTTTTGATGGTCTTATATGTGACCACATCACATGAAAATTCTGAAACATGATCTTTTGTTTTTAAATTAATGTCTGATATGGCTTGCCACATTAGCAACATTAACAAAATTACTAACACTGAGGTAGATTTTAAAAAATTGAAAGTTTGTGTATTTAATTGTCACTTTTTAAAGTTTGGGCTATAATTGCAAAATTAAGTAAAGTTTGGGATTTTTTGTAATTAACCCATAAAAGAAAGAGAGACATGAAATGGTCAAGAATTAGACAAAAACTCATCATTACAGAGATGAATTAAAGCATATTAAGATAAGACGAAAGAAAATTTTTAAAGAAAAAATGATTTATATTAAAATTTAAGTGAAGACGTCAAATTTTCAAGATATGTGAAAGTGAGTTTTTTTAAGTTTATTTTCTTTCTTAGATCTTGTTAGTTTTCCTTATTTTAGTTTAAGCTATGTTAAGATAGATCTAAAAGAGAAGAACTCTAGAACTATTGTTTAGATTGATTCTTTGATTTAATGAAAGACTAAGTTTCCTTGTGAATTATTCATGATTACTTCTTGTATTTAAATTGACATATATTCGCATTTTGATTCAACTTCATATTTCATATATAGGAATTAAGAAATAATATTTTAAAAGGGCCTGATGTGTGCTTGATTGCTTATAAACTTACTCCATAACACTTAGTGATTAATACTTTAAAATGCTTAAGACATTCATTTTAGTTCATATTTAGTTTTAGGTATAATTTGGAAGCATAAGAGCTAAAATAAGTTAAAAGCACACTTATTGAATGATCCTTTTGATTTTCAAACTCATTTGTCCTTGTGGAACAAGAAGGAGACAGATTAGGGTGAAGATGGGACAAGAAAATGAAGTCTTCAAGATAACCTAGAAGATGCACGACCGTGCATTATTTCAAATGATGTAATTTTTTAGTAATGGTTATGCATCCAACTGTACATCCTCCTAGGAACCTAATTTCTTCTATAAAGGGACATTTGAGCGGCTAAGAGAGATATGAATCATTTTACAAAGAGGAGGGTCAAAAATTTTGATTCTTTGGGATCTATGGAGGGCTAATCTTCCTTCTTTTAGTTCAGAGGTGAAATCAAAGCCGAAGAACATATTTGGGCGTGTCTTATTTTTTATTGTTTTCTCTCTCTAGGGATTATTTATGTTATCCTTTGCTTATTGATTTGGGTATTCATGTATGGATGATTAATACTCTCCTTCTTATTTACTTGTTTATGTATGAACCTGATATGTGCTTAACTGGTTATACATTTATCCTATAATACTTCGTGATTAATGACATAAAAATGTTTAAGATACTCACTTTAGTTCATATTTGATTTTAGGAACAATTCGAAAGAAAAAGAGCTAAAGTGAGTTAAAAGTACCATATTTGAGTCATTTTTCAGAGATTCACATTCCTTTGTCTTCATGGAGAAAGAATGAGAAAGATTAGAGCAAGAAAAGACAAGAAAATACATAAAGATGAAGAGTATATGTGGAAAAAAAAAGAGTGTTAGAAATTTCTCACCAATCACCACCTGTGTCACCATGGTGACACATTAGTCACAACTGTGATAGCCCATGCACCACTGTGAGAAGATGGACACCTCACCATTATAACCCTAAGTTTTTAATATAAATGAGAGAAGGGGTGATGGCAGATAATACGTTTCATTTGGGAGAAGCATTTTGGAGTGGTGAACTCTCAGTTTTGAAGAAGAGAAGGGACAAAGCTCCATTCTTTTGTAGACCCATAGAGGGCTAGCTTCCTAATGCCGGTTCAGAGGTGACATCGACGTCGAAGAACTCAGTTAAGCATATCTTTCATTTTTTTTGTTAATCCTTCTCTCTTTAATGATTGATTATGCTATGTTAACATTCATTTGTATCAAATATGGTTTCAAATCATTAGGGATACAATCTATAACTGTTGTGCTTCTAATTAGTGTCGAATCATTAGGGATAACATATTCTAGGTTAAATGACCCGATTATATGTGGTTTTTGCCTTGATTAATCAGTTTTTCTAATTCATAATGTAGCTACCCTTTTGAATCTAGAGATCGTATCCTAGGTTTTTTAGTAGTTAGGTTTAATTAACGATCATATCTTAATTAAACACAACCTAAGGAAAAACTAGGGTTAATAGAGCTTATCATTAACCCTACTAGGAGAGGTAAGAGAGTACAAATCAACGAAGTATATTTAACTAGGTGTAGGCTAAGATTGAATCGATGACCAGTCCTTAACGATTTCATCACTTTCTTCATTTTTCAACGTTTCTTTATTTTTTTCATTAGTTTAGTTTTACTTTATTTTGTTATTAAACCGAAACCCCCCATAACCTAAACACTGATTATTTTCATTTCAAAAGCTTTACACACTCTCTCTGTGGAATCAACCTAGACTTGCCACTGTTATAGTTATAGATCTAGTTTATTTTAAGTAGTGTTATGACACATTACGCCAATTTTGGGGTGGTTGCCGAGGAGTGTAGTGCTTTAGTTTTTTCTCTTAATTTTAATTAGTGTCTTATATATATTTGTTTATATTTAGTTTCTTTTTAGTTAATCCATAATTAATAATTTCTAGGAGAGTTAAGAGAGTAACAAATCAATGAAGTATATTTAACTAAGTATAGGCTGAGATTGAACTTATAACCAGGGCCCTAATGATTTCATCACTTTCTTCATTTTAAATGTTTCTTTAATTTGTTTTCATTAGTTTAGTTTTACTTTATTTTTTTATTAAACCAAAACCCCCTATAAACTAAACACCGATTATTTTCATTTCAAAAGCTTTATGTATACTCTCTGTAGGATCGACCTAGATGCACCACTGCTACAGTTGTAGGTCTAATTTATTTTAAATAGTGCTGTGAAACATTACGTCAATTTTGGTTCCGTTTCTAAGAAGTGTGATGCTTTAGTATTTTTTCTTGATTTTGATTGGTGTTTTATACATATTTGTTTATAATTAGTCTCTCTTCAGTTATTTCTTGATCTTTTCACTTTTTGTTTTGTGTTTGTGTAGAAAATAATTATACACGCAGGTAATTTTTTCTACAACTCATATTCCCAATCTTATAACCATGTTTGGAGTGATCATACAAACTTTAGTTATGGATGGGATAACTAGCAATTACTTCCTTAATAGTTTGCAAGACACACAATAATTCCTGCACGGACTAGAAGCTTTTTATTGCAAATTAGGTACATCTTTGGAAAACTTGCTTAATATTATGAATGCTAACAATATTCAACTTCAACAGAATATGTAGCAGTTTTTCTTACTGGAACTACTACTGTACGCTCTGTTGAAATTGCTGCATATTCAACTTCAACAGAATATGCAGCAGTTTCAACAGAGTGTACAGCAACAGTTCCAGTAGGAAATGAGGCAAGTCCACCAAGATATGATGTCTAGACTCCAAAATGTAGTAAACCAAATAGGCCAAATGGTGGAAGCTCTTAATCACCTTGAATCACAAAGTGAAGAGAAGCAACCATCTTAACCTGAAGTGTACCCACGGGACATTAGTTCGGAGACCTTACAAAGTGAAAAGGAGCTTGAGAATCTGGGGAGGGCTACTCAAGGAATTGTTTATGTCAAAGAGGTAGAGAAGGAGCTCGAAGCAAAAAAACACATATCTTTTAGCTCGAAGGTAAATTCTAATTCTATAATTGTTGTTAAGACTAACCCTTCACCTTTACTTAATAAGCTAGAGAAACTGAATGAAGAAGAAAAAGGTGAAGAGAATTTGAAATCTTTCTAGAATGCATGAACTCACTAAAGATTGGAAGTTTGAAGATAGGAAGACATTGTATATGAATGATCATCAACTGAGGCCCTATCCTGAAGAACCTCAACTGCAGGAAGCATATATGACACCTGAGGATCATAATTTTGTTACATGATGAGGAAATCGGGGAGTCAAGCCAGCAATAATAAGCAAAGGCAGCTTTTGGGAGGCAACCTAAAGGAAGTTAATTTCTTTTCTTTAATTTTTGCATTTCTTTTTATATGCATATGCGTTTTCAAGTTTGTTTATTCTTATTTGTTTTTAAGTTTTCAAAGAAATGAGAGAGAGAATAAAACAAACAAACAAACAATTTCTCTTTTTCTATTGCTTCTAAGATTATGTTGTCATGTTCAAAGTGTGAATTAACTAGAAGAATCCATGGTAACTTTAGCATGTACTTTTGTTCTTGTGATTGGTCAATGTGCATTATCTTTAGAAGAGTAGTGATTAGTGGTAGAAAAAAGCCAGTGAGATTCTAAGCCTTATTAGACTGACGTATAAATATCAGTCTCATTGTCTTTTATTTACGTTTGACCTTCATAACATGTACATCCTGACTTTGCATTGATTTTCTATTCAAGACCATATTTTTATTGGCCTACCCATTGATATGAAATTTCCTTTGATAAGCCCCCTTGAGCTTTATTAGCCTTTCTTTTTGTGCTGACCACATTACATGCTTTAAACCTAACCAAATGTCTAACCCAAGCCTTAAAGATAGTGGAGCATTTGTTGATTGTTGAGTTTGTGGATGTAAAAAAGTTTAAGTGTGGGGGTGTGCACATATATGGGGTGGTTATATTTGTTAGAATGTTATGTTATGAATTCCATTATTGATGTAGCTTCTTTTTAGTTTTATATAAAAACAAGAAGAAGAAAGAAAAAGAAAAGAGAAGAAAAAGAAAAGAAAAATATATGTTTAAATAAAATTATCAAGGAGGAAATACATATGTGTCACAAAGTTATTTATGATTAGTCTTTCATCCTAAAGTTGTATTGGATGAGTTACTTGAGTATGTTAGATATGAGGTGGATGTTGCTTTTAATGATCACTCCTTATGGTTACAAAATCTTGTTTATGATTAATTTTTGTGAGTGATATATGCGTAATGTGTTTTGTGGTGAGAGAGTTTGAGCTGTGAAACATAGCTTTTGCATTCATTGTAACTAATGGTACCCAGTTTTGCATGTTAGTTTTTGCACTTGATGTTACGTTAAGTGTTACTTTTGTTTCAGTAGCTTCGATAACTTTCATGCTACTTTACCCAAATACATTTCACTTTGCCTTTGCCCACATTACAACCTTAAAAAGTCCTTTAATTCATGATTATGCATGTGAACCTTAGTGGTAGAGAAATGAAATGATTTGCAAAGTTATGGAGTGTCATGATAATAAATAGCTTTTGAGTGTACCCATGAATATATCTTATTCAAATACATTTTGTCTAAGTCTATCATTAGATTGCTCAGTTTCTAAAGGTGTTGAATGTTGGTTGATCATAAGTAGAAGCGTTGAATGTTGAATTCTTGCTATGATTTTTGAAAGTCATTCATCTTTGCTTATGATTATGTATCCTTGGGAAATATGGGAAATGAGTAAATTTTTTAGGTCTATGATTTAGATTTAGATGTTTTGCTCGAGGACAGTCAAAAGCTAAATATGGGGGAAATTGATATATGCTTAATTAATTATACATTTATTCCATAACACTTAGTGATTAATAACATGAAATGCTTAAGATAGTCACTTTAGTTCATTTTTGATTTAATGCACAATTTAGAAGAGAAAGAGCTAAAGTGAGTTGAAAGTACCATATTTAAGCCATTTTTTAGAGATTCATAACCTTTTGTCTTTATGGAGAAAGAATGAGAAAGATTAGAGCAAGCAAAGACAAGAAAATGCATGGAGATGAAGATCATATGTGAAAAAAAAGTGCTGGAAATTTCTCACAAATCACCATTTATGCCACCCCAGTGACACATTAGTCATAGTTGTGACAGCCCATACACCACTGTGAGAAGATGGAAACCTCACTGTTATAACCCTAAGTTTTTAATATAAATGCGAGAGGGGGGCGATGATAGACAGTATGTTTTGTTTGGGAGAAGTGTTTTGGAGTGGTGAACTCTTGACTTTGAATAAGAGAAGGGGCAAAGCTCCATTCCTTTGGAGACCCATGGAGGGCTGGCTTTCTGATGCTAGTTCGAAGGTGACATTGACACTGAAGAACTTGGTTAAGCATATCTTTCACTATTTTTATTGTTCTTTCTCTCTTTGGGGATTGATTATGCTATCCTATATTCATGGATTTGTGTTTTTATGTATGGATGATCTTTATTCTCGTTATCATCAGATTGCTTGTGTATGAACTCATTGCTAGAATTTTCAATATAATATTTAATTGTTATGTTGAGATTCATTTCTAGCAACTATGGTTTCGGATCATTAGGGATACAATCTATAATTGTTGTGTTTCTTATTGGTGTTGAATCATTAGGGATAACACAACCTAGGTTATATGTGGTTGTTGCCTTGATTAATCAATTTGCCTAATTTGTAATGCGGCTGCCCAATTTAATCTAGAGATCTTATCGTAGATTATTTGGTAATTAGTTTAATTAATGAGGTCTTTTACTTAGACACAATCTAAGGGAAAACTATAGTTATTGGAGCTTATCATTAACCCATGATTAATGGTTACTAGGAGAGGTAAGAGAGTAACAAATCAACAAAGTATGTTTAACTGGGTGTAGGCTAAGATTAAACCGATGACCAAGTCTCTAACGATTTCATCACTTTCTTCATTCTTAAATGTTTCTTTAATTTGTTTTCATTAGTTTAGTCTTACCTTATTTTGTTATTAAACCAAACCCCACCCCTATAACCTAAATACTTATTATTTTTATTTCAAAAGCTTTACGCACACTCTCTGTATGATCGACCTAGACTCATCAATGCTACAGTTGTAGGCTACAATCTAGAATCTTAAATACAACATGTAATAGTTGTTTTTTGGATTCATTTATGGCAATCAATTATGTTGAATCATTAGGGATAATGTAACAAAGGTTAAATAACCTACACTTTTATGGTTCTTGCCTAGATTAATTTATTTTCCTAATTCTTAATGTGACTATCCTACTAAGTCTAAAGAGCTTGTTCTAGGTTGTTCGATAGCTATATTTAGTTAAAGAGCTTATTCTAATTAAACACGATCTTAAGGGAAAATTAGAAGAGCTTATTGTTAACTTATGATTAATAATTTCTAAGAGAGGTGTGAGAATAACAAGATAATGAGGTATACTTATTTGTGTGTAGGTCGAGATAAAACTAAGTACCATATTCCAAATCCATTCATCACTTTTATCAGTTTTTAACTATTTTCTTTAATTTACTTTTGTTAGTTTAATTTACTTTATTTTGTTATTAAAAAAACCAACCCCCTATTCTTAACACTGGCTTCTTTCTTTGCAAAAGCTAGATGAACACTCTTTGTGGATATGATCCTTACTCGTTGCTACTATAAATTTTAGTGTGCAGGGTTAGGTTTCATTTTTAGGTGCATTTGACACGCATCAAACCAAAAAGGATTTTACCAAAATTTAGTTAGGACCTTAATGTTTCTAAATGTTCAAAAACAACCCTAAAGTTTGATATTCAAAAAGACCTTGAGTTAACAGAAAATTAACCCCCTTGTTAAATATTTCTTACATAAAATTTTTTGGTAGGATCCATTATCACAAAAACATTTTATCCGGCATAGGGTCCAATAAAATATAGTTAAATTTGTATTAATCAAGAATTAACTAAATTAACTAATCTTTTTAACGCCTAATCTTTTCAACTATTTTTTAACTAAATTACCTAACATTTGGCATAATCCTAATTTTCTAAATTCCCTAATTTATCAAATCTTCATTAGCTTTCATCAGAGAACTGAAATGAATGTAATTTTTTATGGAGAGTGGAGTCAGAGGAGTTATTGCCGCTGATTTTGTTGATCAGCTAATTGATGCTTTACAATTTTCCAAGCTTTTTTTTGGTTGTAGTGAAAATTTCTCGCATGGACTCGATCTCCACCTATAGTGGTCATTGCATTTTTTGCTTTTCCTTGTCATGTTTTGTTTCATGTTTTATTTCTTTGCTATGAGGTTTTTACTGGACTGATTCATCCTTTGAATATGGTTTCCTACTGTTTATTTCTTATTGTTCTTTTTGCAGAGTTTTAAATTATTTATTACGTATAGTAAGTTATTTGGATGAGTAAAGAGAGTGTTGTTTCAATTAAAGTGTGTGGCTACTTAAATGTAATGGAAATTGAGAGGTAAGGCTTGATGATGAATCTCTGGTTTTGTTTGACTTTTGAAGTATGAGATGAAATTCCTTTAGTTAAAATGTTACGCATTTTGTTAGTTTTTTATAGTGAAAATTTAATTTGTGATGAATATGTTGGGACCCAGCCCTTGCGAGTCACGTGCCTGACGTCCTAAGTGACATCTGGACGTGCATCCCACAAAGGTGGCATGCCCACACCAGCCAATCATAAAAAAGAACTCACTTTTCCCATTTCCGAATAGATTTTGGGAAAACTTAAATTGGAATTTCAATTGGACCTCTTTAAAACATTTGTTCCCCATTGTCTGAAGTGTCTAATGACACCAAAATCATTCAATTTAGTTCAAAAATCTGAAAGTTATAGCCCAAACAATTTCGGACTATTTTTAAACTGAAACAGTACACTATACCCAACTTCACTCCAGAAATTGAAAGTCTTAAGGACTGAATTAAAATTCGATTCCTTCAGATACTTTGTATATCTCTCTAGCTTATTTGGAAACAATAATCATCTCATTTGGAGCTCTACAGGTTAAGATATCATCAAAATACTGAAGCATGTTTAGTAAAAATATCCAACTCACACTCTTTCAACCGATCCCCTCATTTTGATTCAATCAATCTTTTCCAATTAATACCAAAACCTATAAGTTTTTGTGTAGAGATAGAGGAATGTGTTAGAAATCCAATGCTTTAAAAATCAGGTCATTTAGAGGTCAGACGACAAAGTTATGATCAAAAGAGTGAGAGGTGCTTAGGTCTAGGAACACCAGCAAAGTCGTGATCGTGACCTGCGGCATGGCCGCAAAGTCGTGTCGCGACTCTGCGCGAAAGACAGCAAAGTCGCGATCGCGACGCGTTGACTTGCTTCTTCCTCCTTTGCTTTTCTTCCTCAGACCTGTGTTAAAAAAAGGCATAACTTTCACTACAAGCATCGGATTAAGGTCATTCAAAGACATTTTGAAAGAAGATTTCTAGATCTATAACTTCCATGAAGGCCTCAAAAACAAAATTTACCTATAAATTGTCAAAAGTTCAAACCACAGCAGCTGTCCCGAAAGTCCATCCTAGGCAACATCCCAAACTTCTAATAATCATATCTCTCAACTCCAATGTCCAAAAATTTCATACTATATATCATTGGAAAGATAAAAAATAATCTACAATTTCCAAGAAGGCAACTTCATCCAATTCAGCCTAGATCAATACAGTATTTCCCTCGAAGCTAGAACACAAATTCTCACCCTTATGGAAAGCTTGAAAAATGCAATGAACAAATTTGACATATCATCGGCAAAACACATACTTCATTAACATCAAAATATAAGAGTTTTTATAAAGCTTTAGTGGGAAATTTCAGCCACAATACATCAATATCTCGAAATGCCCAAAATACAGAAAAAATCCATGAACAGTAATTTGCTCAAATTGCAACTAAAGCCTTGTGGTTACAAATCTAGCTTAAAATGCAAAAGATGCAAAATTTGGAGTGATGTCTCGATTCTCTTTCACTTGATCTCTTGCTCATTACCTGGAGATGGGAAGGAATGAGGGGTGAGCTTAAAGCTCGTGGGTAACAAGTTTACAATGAATAATAAGTAAAATTATTTAAAATGTTCATTGTCATAGAAAGTTCTTATTGAATCATAAAACACATGGATCTTAAATTTTCAACCAAAATTCACAATGAAACAAATCATGTATGAATCAAACTTGTCAACATATGATGAGCATATAATCACATCAGAATGGTTTGGGTTAGTCCAAAAACAGAACGTACTACATATTTCCCATAAGGGTCCTATGTAGCTATGAACAGAACGGACTATCGCAGTCCCACAAAATAGTTTTGTGTAGCCGTGAACTTATGGGAGTCCATGAAGGAGCTCCATGCCACTAGTGAGCAGGCGGGAGAAGCCTTTTGTCAAAATGCATTTGACATACTTAAGTGACCAAACCAAACCCACATAACATGCATTTCATAACTTGTAAACATGTTGCCCAAATGGCACATTTTCAAAACATGTCTTTCATGAACATGAAA
>JAOTJB010022058.1:0-10809 GCA_027123815.1 Erythroxylum minutifolium
TTATCTTATCTGTTGTATGTTGCTAATAAAAGGAACACGTTCGCCCACCCGAGACCTCCTTCCTTGAATAAAATAAATAAAAACAACTGTGAACTAATAAGAAAATTACTAAAAAATTAATGAAATTCCATGAAAAAATTGTATACATGAACAGACACAATAATTGACAAAACAATCAAAATTAAATTAGGTGCAAACACTAATCATCTCCCCAACAACGACGCCAAAAACTTGTGCACAATTAAGTTCTAAAAATACCTAGGCTATCCTACTCAAAGTATATGAGGTAGTTGTAGTAATTATCGGGGGTCACCTCTCACGGAGGTAAAATTGGTTCACTTAAATTAACCTTGAATAAAAATAAAAAAACAGATCCAATCCTAAACACTATATCCCAATTTGTTAAGTAAAGGCATTAAAGGAAATCACAAACTTAAAGTAAAAATTAAATGGAATTATCTTGGAGAAAAAATGAATAGATTAATCGAAGTGGAAAACTCTTGAGAATTAATTTCACTAATTTAATCTCCTATGTATGAATAAGGAAAAATGATTGGATAGTTGTCTTACTAAAATTAATAGTTGGGCTCTAAGATCATTTCAAATAACAAACTAATCTAACTTTCATATTCAATAAGTTTAACATCCAAATTATTTATTAAAACTGACTAATAATTACAACTTAAGTTAATAAATTTTAGTTAACCTAAGCGTCTATAGTTTCTCATTCCATATTAAACTTCTTCTCTCGATCCTTCCTTTAATACCAAAATGATGCAAAGTTTGATCATGCTATTACATCCATTTAGTTCAAAAACTATAGCAACACATAAGACAACAACACAGTCCTTCAATCATATAAATTTAACTAAAATAGCTAAATTAATCGTCCAGAAAAAAGGTCATCCCATCATGGAAATAATAAGGTTCATTATATTTAAATACTTGAATCCCATCTTGATCAGTATAAAAGAAGTATTAAAGTAATAGACCAAGTTAATAACTAAAGTAAACTATCAAAAGCTAATAGAGCATGAGTTTATCAACTAACAGAGGAGTAAATTAAGCAAAATAGACAAATAATAAACAAAATGAGCAAAGGAGTGTTCAGATGAGGGAGATGCGATGATCCCTAACTATTCTTAAGCTTCCTACATTGGCTCTCAGCTTTAGCTTCTGTTTTATTCTCACTCAGATGGTCGATTGCTCACTCTACGTCCACCTTTGCTTCCTTTCACTGCTCTTTCTCTCTTTTATCTTCTCAGCCAAAGCTCTTCTCTATTACTCTGCCTTCTTTCTCTTTATCTGTTTGGTCCCCAAAAGAGTTTGCGTGTGTCCCTCTCCAATGAGAGAATGTTGTAATATGTGGTAGTGTAATGTCTCTCTGCTACCACACTCCTCTCTAGGTTTAGGGTTTCGAGTCATCCCTCCTGCACATGACACATAATAAGTCAATGAATTAAAGAAAAAATCAAGATATGAAGGCAATTAAAAGCATATGCTAGTGGAGTATTTGTTGATTTTTAATTATTGTGGGCATGCAAGAGTATAAGTGTGGGGGTGCGCATATGTATGGGATTTTTATAATTATTGGGATGTTATTTTTATCTTATCCATGAAATTCCCATATTGATATAGCTTATTTTAATTTTCAAAAGAAAAGAAAAAGAAAGAAAGAAAAAAAGATAAACAAAAGCAAAAGGAAAAGGAAAAAGGAAAAGAAAAAGAAAAAAGGAAAAGAAAAAAGAAAGAAAAAATGTTTAAATAAAAATATCAAGGAGAAAATAATTTTTTTGTAAAGTTATTCATGCTTATTTCTCCTCCCAAAGTTGTATTAAATGGGTGATTTGCTTATAATGTATATAAGGTAGATGTGGCTTTGAAGGATCACTCCTTATAGATTCAATGTATTGATATCATTGGCTTTTACGAGTGATCCCTTCTATTTAGTTATGCTTCATGTGGTTTGTGACGTGGGATATTGAATTTGAGCTATGAAATGTAATTTTTGCATTCATCATAACTGATGGTACCCAGTGTTGAATGAATGTTGGTTTTTAGGCTTGATGTTATATTAAGTGTTTTTCTTGTTTTACTAGCTGATGGCTTTTATGCTACACTATCTAAGTATATCTCACCTTACCCTTGCCCACATTACAACCTTAAAAGTCCTTTGATTCATGATTATGCATGCGAATCCTAGTGGTGAAGAAATGAAATGATATGCAAAGTTATGGAATGTTATGATTATGAATGGTACTTGAGTGTACCCATGAATATATCTGATTTAAACACACATTTTCTAAGTTTACCTTTACATTTCTCAATTTCTAAACATAATGAATGTTGATTGATCATGAGTAGAAGCATTGAATATTGATTTTTGGCTATGGTTTTTAAAAGTTATTCATCTTTGCTTATTATTATATATTCTTAGGAAATATGGGAAATGAGTAAATGTTTGGGTCTGTAACTTTAATTTTGATGTTTTTCCTGAGGATAGTTAAAAGCTAAGTGTGGGGGAGTGGAGATGTTTGATAGATGTATAAATGATAATCTTTATACCTCATATTTGATGTATTTTTGCTTGATAAAGTATACTTTGATCATATATTTGGTACTTAATTCACTCTAAGTGTATTTACATAGTATAATTGCCTTTACGGACTAACAAGAGAAGAATTCAAAAGAAAACATGGTATAAAATGAAGATTCAAAGCACAGAAGACCGGTCGTGCATCAACCCGTACCCCCCAAGTGGTGCAGATTCATGATTATAAAGATTTTAATATAAAATAAGTTTTTGAAGGAAATTGAAGGAGGAGACATTTAAAGGTGTTTTGAAACTCTCATAGGTAGCTCAAGGGGCGATTTTGATCCAGAGAAAAATGAAAACACATATTTGATCTGGAGAAGTAAGAAAACACAGAGAATTCAACCAAATATCCATTTAATTACAAGATCAAACCTTTCCATCGTAAGAATATTCAATAGAAGACAACCAGAAAGATCTAGAATTATGAACCCATTTTCTCAATTGGTTTTTCTTTTTATCTATGTTTGATTTCGTATTCAATCATGTGTAACTAAATGTCTTGTTAGTATTTAGGTTAGATGAACCCTATGTTGATACTTTAATATGATTTGTTTCTTTTATTAATGCAATTGGTTTGATTGAAATATTGTGATTCAGTTATATGTTTTATTTATGTTCTAATAAATCCAAAATATTATATCATAACCTGATTTCATACATAGAGATTGAAAATTCATGTTTATGAATAGATCTGCCATAATTTGATGGAGTTGATTGCAACCATAGAGATAGGATGACATAGATCTTTTTGATTAGATTCAAACCTAATAGAGGGATTCATAATTTGGTCAAGCAATCCTATAAACTTTAACCTTAGTAATTTGGTTGAAACCTTAGGATTAGTTGTTAGTATACTCAAGGTTAGATATTAGCACACGTTAGGAATCTCCACTATCCAATAAATCAATAAAACAATAGGATAATAAAAGATCAATTTATTAAAGGTTTAGGGGGATTTGAAATTTAGATACTAATCTTTTGATATCTGTGATTTTCATAGTGCTTCTTTAATTCTATGATTCAATCTTATTATCCATTTATTTTACTTGCTTTAGGCTTATTTTCTTTTAATTAAAATTTACAATCAATTCATAGATTAGATAATAGAATAACAGTAACTACTGGTAATCACTGTCCTCATAGGATTGACTCGTATTTACTAGTCCTAGCTATAGCTATATCATGTCCTTGAGGTAATTGAATATTGACGAACTCATTTTTAGTCAATTAGCTACACCTAATTCAAAACTCCCTTTTAAGTTGATATTAAATGCTGGAGATTATACAATGGGGATTGTTTTAGGCAAAGGAACAAGATAAGAAACTTCATTTCATATATTATAATAGAAAGGTTCTTAATTAAGCTTAAACTAATTTTGTTACCACTAACAAAATTATAGCTACAATCTTCGTTTTTGAGAAGTTTAGATCTTATCTTATAGATTCTAAAGTGATTTTTTATACTGACCATTCATCACTGAAATATCAATTATCTAAAAAGGATGATAAAACAAGATTAATTCTTGGGATTCTATCTTGAAAAAATTGACATTGAAATTAGACACAATAAAGGTTTAGATAACTTTGTTGCAAATTGCCTATCGATACAAGAGTAAGGAGGCCATGTAAATAAACAACCTATCAATGATCCATTTTTTAATGAGACGCTTTAAGTTGTTCACTATAATGAAGCCCCTTGGTTTGTAAATTTTATAAACTTCCTTGTATCTAGAGTTGTCGCAACAGATCTTCTATATCATTAAATTAAGAAATTTCTCTCAAATTTAAATTTTACTATTAGGAAGATCAATCAATATTCTTAATATTTTTTGATTAGGTCATAAGCAAATGTGTATTTAAGGAGTAGATAAGACGAATTCTACGTCAATGTCACTCATTTCCCTTTAATGCCCATTATGGTGTCGATAAGATCACTATTAAAGTCTTGCAATATAGGTTTTATTGACCTATAATAATCAATGATGTTAGGAGTTTTGTGATAACATATGACCAATGCCAAAGAATAGAAAATAATGGTAGATTACACGAGATTCCTTCAAATATGGTTTTATAAGTAGAGATATTTAATGTATGGGATATAGACTTTATGAGATCATTTCCTTCTTCTTACAACAATAGCTGCATCTTTATGGTAGTAGATTATATTTTAAATTAGGTGAAAATATAGGATTTTTCCAACAACATTGGCACCAATGTAATGAAATTTAAGAGAGGAACATTTTCTCCCATTTTGGTGTACTACATTCTATCATTAGTTATAATGGTATTCACTTCTAGAATTTTATGTTCACGCAACTTTTGAGGAAGAATGAGTGCACTTTCAAGAATTTAACTACTTACCATTGATTGTGTTATTATAACTATAAGTGCATGACATAGCTATAGCTAACACTCACGAATATGGTTCGATCATAAAAGGATTGTCGGTTAATAACCAACTATTCACAAACTTAACGATTATGAATGACTAAAGAAGAAAATAAAATAAATAAATCTAAATGAAAAATAAAGCAATGATTAAGATTAAGTAATTTATGAATAAGCTAGATTTAGTTAAGGTTTTCTCTAAGGCTCCACTATGTTTGATTTCACTCTGATTTAATGAGTACCTTTAGTTTTTTGGACTAGTAAGGATTCCTAAGTTACAATTATATTCTCTCTTAAGACATATAACCCTTTCCCTTAGATTAGTAAATTAAAATCCCTTTTAAATCAACACAACCTAAGAATGAATTAATTTGCTCTATTAATCCTCTTGACAAGTTTTACTCGAACCGAGGTAGATCTTCTAGTTCTCTCTCTAGTAACTCATTCTTAACCCTCTTTATCCAAGTTATGACCTAGATGTATATCTTATCTCTTGAATCTTAATACATGAATAAATAATTAAATATTTGACTTTTTTTCTTTTAATTCTATCAATTATAAAAACAAACATATATTTGAAAAATAGGAATTCATTAAACCAAAGATTAATTTAACATATAAACCATAAGATTCCATATTAATCTATATCCTAATTAGTTCATAACTAAATAAATAAATAATAAAATAAAAACATGAAATCAAGAATTTAAAAAAAGAATTTTCATGAATCTTGAATCTTAAATCTTTGATGTGTCTTGTTGAATCTTTGTCTTTTTCCTAAGATTGACTAGTTCTTGATCAATAACTAATGTAGATGGCTTTCTAATGATTTTTAAATGCTCTCAAACTATCTCTTGGTTAAAAATGTCTTTATTATTTTCTTCCTTTTTTCTTTAAATCTGAACTAATCTTTAATAACACATTGTAATATAAGACTATGTTACTAGTGGTGTTATTTTTAGCACATTTTATAACTTTTTTAAAGATTTTCACCACTAACACAGGACCTATAATGGTTTGTGAAAGATCTATGTTTCTTAATCTAGGGGGTAACACGAGGGTGTTTGGGTGACAAAGGAGAAACAAATGCTAAAATATTGGAATATGACCCTAATACAATGGCGTGTATGTGAAATGTTTTATGGTCCCCTTTCAATTCTTCTAAAGTTGCTTTAAGTTGGTCTAATTCTTTTTTAAATTCTCTCATTTTCCTTAAAGAGTAAGAAATAAGACCTAAAACAACATATTTCTTATTTTGAGTATGAAATCCTCTAAATTAGTCCAAAGTGTTGTGAAATAATGCTAAAAGTAATGTATGCATAGCACACATCAAACTCCCCCATACCTATGTAATTTTTATCCTCAAGCAAATCAATTCCATGATTTCTGTCCAAATAGTAATGAATTATGAAAATTTTATAAACAAATCAAATGTAAGATTTTCCTTTATTTATCTCATTATAAGGGTCATCAAAATTCTATATAACTAACTACTTGTATTATTTCATAATTTAATTAAATTCACTTCATGTCCTTTCAAACTTCAACTTGAATCACAAAATTCAATTTTATACATAAAATGGACACATGTAAGAAAAAATGCATCAATTTTTTTCATATTCATAGCTCGTATTAATAAGACATAAAATTAAACAAAATAAGAGCATTATGAGCTTGTTTGAAAATTCACCTAGCCTTTTTGTGTGAGAGCAAACACCTTGTCATGAATACTCTTAATTAGTCAACCAGGTCACTACCTCAAATGGCTATTACCACCACTTTTAACTTCAATATGTTCACTTAGTTTGAATTTATCAAAGTGAATTTATTCAATGCTCATATATTCGCATCTTTTATTTTTTATGTGGTGTATTGAAAATGCTCCAAAAAAATCACAATAACTTGATGCTTGTACGTTTAATACAAGGAATTTCATAATGCACATCAAATATTCATTCTTTAAATCACAAAACAAATTAAGCTCACTTATTTACCAATACTCATAATTAGTTACATAGACATTCATGACAAAAATTTGGCAAGATTGAGTTTGGAATTTAAAGGGGCATTTGGAAAAATATGACAAAGGAAAAGGTTCCAAAATATATATACAAATATAAAGTAATAATAGAAATTTAAAATAGAAGTATAAAATCAAATTAGTCCTATAAAAGAGGTAGAGGTATTTATGGTGGTATGTAGGGTACTATTACCCACTGGTCCTTTAGCTAATGAAAAGATATCATTTCAATGAGGCTCTCAATAGATGACTCGGTGACTAGTATCTATGTATCATCATATAATCATCCATGACGCTATGAACAATAGTTAAATTAGTGATCTCCTCTCTCGATTATATAGTAAGCTCCTATGACTCTACAATAACTACATTATCCATCCCCTCTCCTTCAGCTGACTTAACTAATTATCTCTAACCTCTTTTGGAATAACTTCACTACAACATGACCCTATCATAGTGGCGTGTATGTGTTATGTTTTGGGGATTTCTTCCAAATCTTCTGAAGTTAATCCAATTCAATCTAGTTCTTCTCCAAATATGTTCTTTTTTCTTTAAAAAGGTAGAAATAAGACTTGCAATAAAATATTTCCTATTTCGAGTACCAAATCCTCTAAAGTATTTTAAAATGCATGCAATATTATATGAAAATACTCCTAAAAGTAATGTACATAAAGCATATATTAATCATCCTTAAATATGTGGCTAAGATGAAGTATCTATCTAAGAATTTCAATAAATATTGGAAAAAATGGTTAATACATTCAAGAAGAATTGAGCATAAGAACTTAGATGATGCTCTTTTGCATGATAGGATAACTTTTAAGATCACTTTGGGAATGTCCCCTTATTGGTGTTTGGTAAGTTTTATCATCTTCTAGTTAAGATTGAACATAGGGTTTTGTGGGTAGTAAAGAAAATCAACCTTAAATTTAACAAGTTTGATGAGTTTCAAAGAGATTCTTTTGAAAATTATTGAATGTACAAAGGATACTATAAAGGATTCCATAAAAAAATATCATAAGGAAAGAGTTTAAAGTGGGGAATTTTTAATTTTTAATTATTTCTATGAAAAATTAATTCACAATGGGACCACTCATGGTAAAAAAAATGCAACCATATGGAGCCATTAAAGTTGAAGATATAGATGGGAGGTCATTTGTGGTTAGTGGCTAGTGATTGAAGCACTTCAAGAGTGCTAGTTGGGTCACTTTCATAAATTTTCTTTAATGAATAGTTATAGTCTAATTCTAGCTAAAATACTCATAAAGAAGTGCTTATTAGGAGGCAATCTAATGATATAGATATTTTGTTTTAATTTGGTAGATTTAGGATTGTTAGCATTACTTTTCAATATATCTTTCATGATTTGGTTTTGGTTGCTTTTTTTAATAGCTAAAAGCAGGTAAGGTGATAGATATAAGTGTGTTTAAAAGTTATCCTCACATTTTGTACCTCTCATACTGCATCTATGGTGCGTTTCATAGCAAGGGAGTGCAGTTATCCTCACCTTCATTCATTGTTTTAAATGCTTTTCATTATTCTTTGATGTTGTATACATTGAGGGCAATTTTCAATTTAAGTTTGGTGGCAGAAAATTAATTGTTATACTTATCAATTTCATTATAATTATCTTAATAGGAGAAACTATAGGAAATTATTTGTAGAATAATGATCAAGATGATTCGTTATAAGTTTAACTGTTATTTTGATTTTATTATTTAGGAAAATAGTTATGATCTTTAATGATTAAGTGGAATTTAATTTTCTTCATTTATTTTAAAAATGGATACTTGATATGAACTATAATAATTTCTATATAATTTGGTTATACAACGAGTTATAATTGGATTCTTTTTAAGCATTTTAAATTATCTTACAAAAAAAAGAAGGGAGTGAATAACAAAGCATGGAATAAATTCACTCCATCAACTTTAAATTAAGTACAAAGATAAAAGTTAAAGAGTGGTGCTTGTATTCATTTGAAATGGTAACCTATTTAAGTAACCTATTGATTGCAAAACCAATTCACTAGTTTTATCCTCAAAACTGCAAGTAGATGGGGTGTAACTTATAGTAAAGAACAGATATCAATCCCTCAGAGATTGTGTTTAGACACTACTTTAATTCAGGCTACTTTGTTTGAGAACCAATTTAATAAATATAAAATGAACAAAGTAGGAGTTCAATAAGTAGTTCAAAAGTAATCCCTACAAATAACTCAGCCACTCATAATGTCATTAACATCCCCAACAACCGAAAAATCTATAATAAAGATTCTAGAAGAGAAAAATGAAATAAGAACTAGATGACGCAACCTCCTCCTCTTCTTTGGCCAAATATGGAAAAACTAGAATTGATGTGGTCTTTACCCAATTTAAAATGAAAATCCTAATTCTCTACCTCTCTCTAAGCTCTAAATCTGTTTTTTAGCTCAAAGAGGCAAGTTCTCACGACAACCCCCTTCGACCTTAGGGATTTATGCCCTTATATAGTCACAAGAACCTAAAAAAAAAAGTGAAACCTGCAAGTCTCTTCAGGTTAGGGATCCTACGATTATGGGAATTAGCATGAATACCACTATCGTGAGTTCTTGTCTTATAACTACTCCACTTCTCTTCTCCTCTCTTAGTCCCTAGCTCAATCACAAAGGTGGCCACCCTCCATTCCTACATCAAAATGATCAATTCTTACCCTAAATCAATATCAAACATAAAAGAACAACCATGAAGATCAAACTAAACAAAAACATACAAAATAAGTCCTAAAACAAAACAATAAGAACCTATTATGGAAGAAATACATGCCAAAAACTTAGAAAAACACACACTAATGCACAATTATCAACTTCCCCACACTTAAATCTTTGTTTGTCCTCAAGCAAAATCAAACACAACCATCAATTCCATCACTTCATTTTCACAAAGATCAAAGCATGCAATCCCTCAAAGTTTGATCAACCCAAATGTCAAGCTACTACACATATCATGACTACTTTTCATTGTTGTACATAAGCAAACTCAACTTATGGTATCATCACTCAAAGATAAGTATAAATGTAAAATAAATCTTCCTAATAGTTTTACTCGTTTCTGTTAAGCGTTTGATGGTTAGTGTTTCGCTCAAGCTCTGTAACACCCATATACCCTCTAGGAGGATATGAAAATGCCACACAATATATAATTAAAACATTCCAAACAATCCAAACACACTACAAAACAATATGACTATTGCAATCAAAATCTTAGCAATACCTTTGATGTGCGTTGCTATTAGCATTTTTTGTAATGCATCGTTACTAAATATTAAGCTTTTGCAACAACTTATTGCGAGGAGAATAAATTTGTATTTCGACCATATGATTTATTGAGATGTTGCAATGAATCGTTACTATAATGGATATGTAGCTACATTCTATCACTAATTAGTGTTGCAACAAGAATGGATAATTTTGTGCCATTATACGGGGACAATTTTGGCACCAAAATAATAAATGTTTGGTGACACTCCGTTACTATAAGTGTTTGTGTGACATTTATTATGACAGCACATTGCAAAAAATGCCACATTGGCATTTTTGAGTTACTATCTATCAATCACTATATTCTAAGTTACCTTTAATGACAATCTGTAGCAAAATAAGTTATAATGTTAGTTATTGTGATGACCCATCATAAAAAAGTGATATAGTTATTTTTAGTTACAATTTTTTGACACTTTATTACTAAACGACTTGTGATGATATTTTCTTATGACACCACATTGCAAAAAAAGGTTGTGCTAGTATTTCTAGTAACCATCTGTCACT
>JAOTJB010022067.1:0-10809 GCA_027123815.1 Erythroxylum minutifolium
AGAAAAAGAATTTTAACTTAGAGATGTGATTTTTTTATTCAACTTATGATTAAAATTTTCTCAGAGAAAGCTTAAATCACATTGGAGTTTGCTCAATTCACATTGGAGTTTTAAACATAGAGCTTTGTAATTGTATAATAATAAGAAGGAAACAATTAAAGTGAATGTTCATTGATGCAAACCATATTTTGGAGTATATTCACATAAAAGGGAAGTAGTGTCTTTCCTTTCTTTTGGTTTAAAATAATTAAACTAAAATGGTCAAGCTAGTGATTTTAAAATTAACATGTTAATTTTTAGTTAGGTTTCTCATAATCATGCTTGATAATGCATTATTTTTATATGTTTTATGGGAGTGATTTGGATTAATGAATGTTCACAATTTGAAGTGTGTCAAATGGTTAAGGAAAGTATCCAGGAGGATGCAAATTGTGTGGATATATGATCACGCGATATTAGAGGAGCAACATTTTGGCAATTACCACTAATAAGAGAATATTTTGTGTTTTCACCTATATGCTGATCTTAAGAAATCTTATATACCCTTGGATAAAGCATAGGATGGGGAATGGAGGAAACATATGGGTTTGGTATAACAACTGGTTAGATTTTAGCCCTCTTATCAAAAGGAATGAGATTTCTCAACTATGAAATAGAGTTCTTTTTAATATAAGAGTCTCTTCACTCATATAAGATGAAATGTTGCCAATCAACTTCAGAGGATTCAGCTCCCTACTAGAGTATCTTCCCTAAATCACTCACTGTAATAGTGAGGATAGTGTCATCTAGACTTTAAATTACAGTGAAGTATTCACCAATAAGTCATGATACAAAACTTTTCAAGATGGAAGTGAGATCATACTTGTCGAAGAATTCTCTGAATCCTAAAGCATCAATGATTACTTGTCTAGTCATTAAAAATAAAACTAAAACCAAAAGCAGGTGGTTTAGTTCATACAATCCCATTTGTGTTTTGTGTAAAGAAGCAGAAGAGGATAGGAATCATTTTTTCTTTAAATGCAGATACTCTAAGGAAGTATGGAATAGAATATTGCTCTAGCTAGCTAATTATTATCCTTCATATGATTGGTTAGAAACTCCTAATTAGATTATCAAGATTAATAAGGATCAGATGTAAAATGGAGCACTTTATAAGAAACCTTTGATAACAACAATCTATTTTCTGTAGAAAGAAAGAAACAAGAGGATCTACAAGGAAGAGGAAGTAAACAAACATCAGGTTTCCAAGGAAACAATTAATTGCATCACAGTCATAACAATTACAAAATGAGCTAAAAACAACCTATCTGCAAGAATGAAGACCAAATGGAATTTGTAACTTATTAAATGTATTTTTCTACTTTCTTAATTAGTTAATAGCAAAAGTTTTTAGTGAAATCATTATAATGTTGAGATAGCTTTGCGATGGTTAATGAAATTTTATTCATTTTCCAACAAAACATTTTGGAAAGATTATGCTCCTATGCATGATCGTGCATAGGTTGCTTTTAACTCTATAACATGACTGTGCATCCTTTTCATGAGAGTGCACAGGTTGCTCCAAAAGCTCTGGCAAGATCATGCATCCCATTCATAATTGTCCTAGAAGCTCTTACTTAGAATGCATGGTCATCCACTCCCACTTTTACCCCTTCACTAAAAACTTTTGCCTATTTATATCACTGTTCTAACTCGTTCCTCTCATCTTTCTCTCTCTAATTGGCAGCCCCCACCCTCTTTTCTCTTACTTTCTCTTAACTTATACTCAAATTTCTAAAGGAGTTCACACTTTTCTTTCATTTTCCTTCCATTTTATTGTTATTTACCTTAAAATCTTGTGTTTCCTACACTAAAAACCATTTTTTCTTAGGTTTTACAAGAAATTTTTTTGTTCTTTTATGCTTATTTTGCAGTTTTTCCAAAAAGATGACATTAAGAGTGAAACAACTTACGTGTATTTCCCAACCAAAGGAAAAAAAGATGGTATCCAAAAGGGATGCATGAGATTTGACTACTGATTTTGGCACTTCTTTATTAATCTTCTCATAAGATGAAGGTGAGAGGTTCTATAAACTTTACTCAAAACTGAAGCTACACTTAGATATTTTGACTTTGAAATTTTCAATGATTTCAATTTGAAAGAAATTGTTGAATATTTAAGTGCTAGAATTCATTAGGGCAAATTCATTCAATGTTATTATAATGTTTATAAAGAATTAACTCTTGAATTTCACACTACAATGAGTTGTGAGCCTAAAAAGCTAGATAATTTTTGGTTTAGATTAAAAGGGAACCCATGTAATTTGAATTATTTTATTATGGAAGAAATATTTAATTTCCCGAAATCAAAAATTGTTGAAACGCATAATGATTTTCATGTCACATCTTTTTGCACTAAATTGACAAGGTTAGACTTGTTTGAACTACATAATACACCAAATAATGTCATTCAGAGTTTGAAACATTTGTTACCTCATAAATTCATGTCATATTGTTTTTGCTAAAGTTAGAGTAACAAATTCTCCAAAAAGGATTTATTTTTACTTTGCTATAAGAAGCATAAAATTAATATTTTCCTATAAACCCATATTTTTCAAACAACTGTTACTTCAATTACAAAAAAAAATTAGCTATTGCTTTGGCTCAATACTATGGCATTATTATTGATGGACTAACCTATTTTTTACCTAAAAGATTAAATAACACTCACTTGAGGAGGGCTGAGAACTTGGAGTTCTATGGTATAGAACTATAAGATACCAACTATAAATCAAAAGTTAATCACGGGATAGGATAGGCATGATCTAGTTCTACAGTGCCACAATATCATCAATCAGTATCATCGAATGAAGAATTTAATGATAAAAAAGAATGATAGGAGATGGTGCTCAATAAACTTGAAGAGAATCACAAGTGACTAGAGGGTCGTATGAATACTATGGAGAAACAATTGAAGAAGGTAGTGCAACATTAGTGATACCAAATTAAGAAATTACTAAAAAAAATTTAGTACATGGCATTCAATTCTCATATCCTACACCATCACTACCATAATCTCCAAGAGTACTATTTCCTTTCCTTTCTATTTCTTTTAATTTTTGTTGTTCCACTAGTTTGTGTTTTCTGATGTTTGAGCTTTTTTCCACATTAAGGATAATATGTTGTTTAAGTGTGAGGACATAAGCAATTATATATCATTTATTTATGAATTTTAATTTGCATTATAATAATATATAATTATGTTGTCATTGTGTAAAAATTTTGCTACATAATGTTTGCATTGTGTCAATGTGTCAATGGCATGAAATTGAAAGGAATTAGTTTATTTATGAACATGGTCATTTAATTTATGAAGGCACATTAGCTTGTGAAGTTTATGTTTTAAGTGTTTTTGGGGTGAATATGCATGTCGATTAGAATATTGTACTTATTCTTTCATTTTATGAAACTTATTTATATGCATTTTTAATTAAATTCATTTAAATTAGTAGACAACATTAGTATCCTTTCATGGGAGTGGTTGACTAGGAAGAAATGTTGTAGGTAAAAAAAAAGTTGAATAAATGTGTAAATAAATTTCCTATTCTAGTATCCCATAAAAAAAAGGTTGAAGAATAAAGTTGTTAGCCAATTGAGAATTGTGATATAGCGAAGTAACTAACGGCATTCACAAAAAAATGTTTTTTCTATCAAAAGGCTAGAATGACATTTCAATCAAGCTTGATAAAAAGTAACCTAGTTAAGTAACTAGGAGACATTGATGATAAGGTATTTGCCTTCACGTCAAAAAACATAGTTATCATTAAATAAAATCTAAAAAATGGTATTATCAATAAAAGGGAACCTATTGATCTTCTTATTAAATGTCAAAAAATTTAATGAAAAGGTATTTAGTGATGGCATACCTCTTCAATTGGTATATAAGATTGAGCGTATGATTATAAGTGTAATAGATGCATAAATTGGTGTCAATATTTTGGTTGATAGTTATATTTTAATGAAAGCACTAAACATGAATGAAAGAAGTTAGTGTGTTGGAACTTTTTTAATGATTTATGTTTATGGATAAATTAATTTTAAGAGATTTGATGTTAATGTACCATTATGGCATTGTTTCATGAATGTGTGTTTGTGTGTTTTATGTTTGTTTGTTTTGTTATTTTAGTTTTTTTGGGGACAATCAAAGATTTAAGTATGGGGAATTTGATAGGTGTGAACTATAGTGTGTTTTCTAGGTGTTAGAGTGTTTTAGAGCATGTTTTTAGTGCTTTGTTAGATGATTATCATATGTTTAGGACTTAGATTTATGTTCTTGTTAGTGTTTTTTGGTTTTTTGTTTGATTGATTGTTATTCAAGGTAAGAATTTGATCTTAATGATTTGTTTCAAGCGTAGTTTAATGTATTTAATGATGTGTAGAGAAAGGAAAATTTGAATAAAAGATAAAGAAAAAGTTGATCATCTATGAAGCAGCAGCAGGTTGGTGGCTCTCTGGATGCACTATCGTTAGTGAGAGTTGGAGCAAGGCCATACACAATAGTGCAAAGAGCTTTCCTAAGTTACAAGTTTTTTATACTTTCGGCAATTTGGGGATATTATTTGAACAAAAACATATGGGAAAACCCCTGATAAAACACTAGAAGGCTTAAGAGTATATAAAGGAAGAGAAAAACATCAATTGGCGACTGGAAAGCATAAAAAGAGGAGATCAAAAAGAGCAAAATTTAAAGAACAAAAGTCGTAGTTTCCAGTATAAGATAAAAAGAAGAAGATATCTAGATTCAATTCTCTACTCTTTGCTTTATTTCCTTATTGTTGTTGAATATTAATGACAATTCATTTGACATATATAGTTTTTTTAAAATTTCACATATATAGTTACATCAATGAATTGCTAAATTCCTTTTAGGAATTACCATCAATTTGTTTGTTAAACTTTACATTCTTGATTTAATGAAATATGCTTTTGATGTTTATTGCTTTAGATTCAACTTGAATTGACATATTAGGTTAGATTATTTGTGTTGTGTTACACAGCGAGCTCGTACCTCAATGGACCTATAAACATCAAATTAATAGGTAGTTGAAGATAAATCTTAATTTTTTATTAGTTACCCGTAGGATTGTTTCAAGTCCAATTACATAGTTAGGAAGATTATTGACAAATAGAGAGATCATAATTTAACCTCTATATATTTTAACTAGGATTACTCGACTAATTCTTTAGAGATGGTAATCATAATTACTAGGTACGTAAGGTTAAGTAGTATTAAATAAAAAGGAAATGTTAAAACAAATAAAGATATAAGTAATTTCTAGTTTTCATCACAGGTGAATCAACTAATTTACTATTGCTTATTTCATTGTTTAATTATCAACTTTTTATTTTTAGTTTAACTTTTAATAAATTATCTTATCCATTATCTTAAACAAGGTCAAGAATTATTTGATCACCATTCCAATTCTTGTGGGACGATACTTTTTACGCTATAAGTTATTATCTGTGTAGTTGCAGCAAAGAAAGTTTTTCATTTAAAACATAATCAATAATTTAATTAAATGATCTTAAAATGTCTATACTTTAACTTAAGAGATTAAAAAAATAAAAAAAGCAAATAAATAAAGTTTAAGCATAAATAAAACTCTACTCTGCTAATTTTTATCCAATTTAATATGTAAAAGTTATAAATAGTGATAGCATCCACTTGAAATTATGACCTAAAGTAACTGGAGATATTTATAATTAGAGACATTTCAAACGTTTCCTTCTTGCCTAATAAAGACTAAAAATAAGATCATTTATCCAATTTGCTTCAATATAGTTCAATAGTTACTTACTAGTTTATACAATGTGCTTATATTATGTTAATTTTTCATATACAGTATAGTTACTTACCTTTAGTTTTTCATATACAGTACAGTTATTCATCTTTAGTTGAAATTTGAAAGTTTATGATGATAGTTTGAGGCTACATTTCAAGTTAGTCTAAAATCTCGAGATCTTGGTGAATGCTGAATAGTAAAATTAAGCGAATATTGATCAATTGTAGTTCTTTTAATTCAATTGTTGACTTTTCTTCGAATCAAAACTTACTTTTGATTGATGCATTTGTTTATGATTTTTTTAGGAAAGTAAATGCTTAAACATGGAGGAATTTAATGTACTCGTAGCATATATATGCTTTCAAAGGAAGTACTTCGCATATTGATATATTTTTTATCTAAATTACAATGATTTGATATTGTGTTAAAACACTTTAAAGAAATTTGGCTTTTAGAAGTGATTTTGGCCAATGATGTAGGATCTTTACACATCAAAATAGGAGTAAGAAGTATTTTGGGTTGAATTCGTTCTCACACATATGCACATTCAAATCCACATTCTTATTTGAAATTGGGTTTAAGGAGATAGTCTCATCCATGTGCATGTTAAAGGTTATGTTGTGATTTGGATAAAAATTTAACGTTTAATACTAATCATAGTCTCGAAACGAGCATGTAGCATAATGCTTTCATTACTAAGTACCTTGTTTAAAGAGTATTTGATCTTTCATAAATGTGGTTTTTTTATAATTTATGGAAAGAAGAGAGAGAAGCCTTAAGGTAAAACTTCGAAGTCATTTCCAAACAGAAAAGAGATTTGAGATCATACTAACCAATTAGAGATATGAATGATTAAGGACTTTATTATAAAGTTTGTCTTTTATTATGATTTATGTAATTTTTTATATTTATTCATCCAAAGATGATGAATAACTAACATACTGATTCTTAGATAAGAAAAAAAAACTAGTATTTCTTTATTATGGACTGACTTCATTAATTTAATGAAGGGTTTTATGCTTAAAAAATGTCTTTGTTACACTTAATGCTACTTTAAGAACAACTAGCAATTATATCAAATTTGAATTCACATACATTACTTTAGAAAAACATTTATATTGGTTGACTATGGCATTGATATTGGAATTATATGAAGAGGCTTAAATCTTATAATTTTAGAGTCAAAATTTCTATAGAAACTTGGTGCATTTTTGAAAGGTTTAGTTAATGAAGATATTGTTTAATCAATTTGGGAATAGGTAGTTATAACAATTTATGAAATTTGAAAATTTTACTAGTACAAATTTTCTAAAATAATAGTATTCTATAGATGATGCGAGGAAAGCTCTCATCTAGATGTTTTATCATATCTTAAATTTTGTCTTTGATTTTTTTTCTTTTGAGTGGGATATTAATCAACATTATGGTAATTTTATGATCAAATTAATTTATTTTCAATAATATTATTGATTAGATAATAATAATAATAAGACTATTTAGACTTAATAGTTCCAGGCTAAAGGCTTTAAATGAGATTTTATGTTTCAATTTAGTAACGCAGGGATATTTATATGAGTGAGCCAAATTGCAAGAGTGTATGGCAAATTTTACTCTCTATTTTAATGACACTAATTTTGATTGATTCGTCTTCACATACTAATTAATGATTAGATGATTCAGCTAAATGTGCAAAATATAGTTATATTATGCATACCTTTTCCTCTTTTAATAAGTTAATATTAATATATAAGGGAAAAGATCTACTTGGTTTTTAGTTGAAGTCCATCGTAATTAAAGATCTTGTGAAACTTGATATGCAGATATTTGTTTTCATGTTATTCTTTCTGGCTTATAACTCTGTTCACTACATCACATTTCATCCCCTCCCTTCCAGTCTAGAACAAATATACGTAAAAAAAATTGTTATAATTAGATTACAAGGACGAATTGGACATCAGAAACCCGAGAGGTAGTTCATTCTACCTATTCTAGTGGCGAGAAATAAGAGCAAACCCACGAAATAAACATCAAAGAAGTATGGGCCTCTCCCTCTTAAATGTCTTAATATAGAAATATTCAATGTCTACCACTGGAAGCGAACTAATTTAAAACCATCTCTTCCTATAAGATTGATTTTTAATGCAACCAAACTATTTCAATGCCAAGAGAAGTCCAGGGAAAAACATTTAACTCTGAACAAAGATGGAGAAGAGTTACCTTGTCGTATCCCTTACTCTAACCCTTTGCTTCTCTTCAATCCTCGATTATGCATATGCTAGAATGATGATGGTTGAAGGCAAAGTCTATTGTGACAGTTTCCGTGTCGAATTTGAGACCAGTCTCACACGGTTCATATATATATACCTTTCAATGTCATTATCAAATGTAGATAGTCACAAAAAACCATAACCCAAAATATCATGTTTCTCTTCAATGTGTGTACATACAGGTGCGAAGGTTCATCTGGAATGCTGAGCACACATCAATGGAACAATGACATACGAAATTGAAGGATTGACGGACAGCACAGGGGCATATCATTTGCCAGTGAGCGGAGACCACGAGGACGAAATCTTCGAGGTTAAGGCAGTGAAAAGCTCGAGGCCTGACTGCAACTAGCAATTCAAAGGGGACGTTCCTGCTTGAATACTCATAACAAGAAATGTAGGAATGGTCGGGAAGAGCCGCTATGCCAATCCTATTGGGTTCATGACTAAGGAACCACACCCTGACTGCACCAAAGTTCTCGAGGAAATGGGTTTCCTTCCTTCTGAGGTTGAATTCTAAGAAACAAATACCATTCACTATTTCATGTCGCCTGCCTCAATAATTATGCACAACCATTTCTTCAAACAGCGTAAAAAATGTAACTCAAATCACTTGTGCAATCATGGGATGGGATAATTGGAGTTTTCAGTATATATTGAATTAATTATTGTGTTCTATGTCCTTTCCTTTTACCATATTCCATATAATTCCATATAATATTCCACTTTCAACATTCCGAGTCTTTCCTCTTGTTAATATGATTGAAACAAAACCTATGATTGCTCAAATAAATAAACCAAGTTAACAAAATGAATACCAAAAATAAAAGCATATATATATAGAATTAAGTAATAAACTTGGCTCGATGGAGTAAAACAATATTTCACATCCCATCCGAGGGGAGAAAAAAAAAGCTTGTAAGTGTAAATTACCATATTAAACATATATCTCTGCAAAATTCTTTTACTTCCCTGATGTAACGTCAAAAAAAAGCAATTGAGTCAAAGGACAATAATAAAGTTTCATAAAACTAATACTTATATGGTTGTAGGGCGTAAACCAAGATATGTTTGATAGGTATTAGTTTTATAAAAGTTGTAGTTTAGTGGTATTGTTATTTAAAGACATTATTTATCTTATATATATTCAACTATATATGATAAAGTTCTTGTGATAAATATATATGACAAATGAAATTATGATGAGATTATAATTATGATATTTATGTTATATTTATGAATTATCCATAAAATGTTCCTAGTTATTGTTTTATTGAGACTACATATTGATAGAATGTAAAAAAAATAGCACATGTTATATTTTTTCTTATGAAAGAAGTATTCAATCTAATACAATAAAGTATGGAGATCCTTAAACAAATATGTGGGTGCTTATTAGAAACCAAGTTGACAGAACTGGCTCCATATGAGAAATCCATTCAGAACATTACTTGCATGTCTGTTGAAATTCTTATTATGATGATTGTATAAGTGATCCTTTGACTTGAGATCTCAAAAGTTATCTCAAGGTTAGCTAGGATTTCAGCAAGATAGATTCAATTCTTTAGAATCAAGTTAGGTAAGCTAATAGATGTTTTGAGTTCCAAATTTGTGAGCCAAGATGAGAACCAAAAGAAGATGGAAGCTAAATTCGATCAAATTAAAAAGAATCATGCTTCTTCCATTTATAATTTGGAGTTTCAAGTTTTCATGAAACTCACAAATTATTGATATTGAAGAAAGTTTTAAAGATAAGCAACACAACACAAAAAGAGGTGTAGATGAATGGAATGGAACAATGACAAGGATGGGAGTCAAAGATCTCATTAAAACTTTTAGATCAAAACTTCACTTCTTAAGTTGTAGTTGGTGAAATTTTGTAAACCAATAGTGGACTGAGGAGGTCTTGCAAAGTTTGCAAACATACTTAACAATTGAAACTCAATGCCATTGCACAGGCTATATGATCATAAAGGCCTAGTGAAAAGAATTGACCTATCATTAGACTTTTTCATTTAACTTGAGTGTTTGTTGTATTATTCATTACTTTTAGAAATTGAAAAATATATTTTCAATAAGGTACGAGATTCATTAAAAATGTTGATATAAACATCAATTCTTATTTTAGAAGTTTGTGCTAATTAATTACAAAGAGAGCTTTTTACAAAAAGGATACTGAGCAAGATTTTAACATTGTTACTAAATAGGCATTTGGTCAAATGTCAAACTATTTACTTGCATATTGCTTTCCAATTTGTGTTTTTCCATTTTCTAGTTCAACACAATTGAGTTATGAAACCTCTGAGTTTCAGGTGCTTCTCCATCAATTCTTGCCCAATACTTTAATGGAATGTTGGTTTCCTCAGTCCTCTAATGAAATGTCCAATTAAAACTCTCTTCTACATTTGTTTCCTCTATACTTGCTTCGTCTTCATAAAGCAAGTAATTTTGCCATTTTTACAGTCCCATCTATGCATGTTCCTTTTTCTTGGTTTCATTACTACTAGTGACTTTATGTTTGAGCCTATAAAAATACTACTTTGATTTCCTCAAGTTAGTTAAGGTTTGAACTTATTATAAATATGGAGCAATAGCTAAGATGTAATTTCTTGACTATTATTATTTTTATTATGCCTAGAACAATAGTTCCTTGATATTTGTTTAGAGTGAGCCTATTAAAAAGGATTTTTCTCTTTAACGAAATCTCTCATTGCATGTTG
>JAOTJB010022088.1:0-23111 GCA_027123815.1 Erythroxylum minutifolium
CCCCTATGAACCTCTCCAACCCAAATTCTCAATCACATAAAACAATTTCCAATAAAACACATTTATTCACATTAAAACCGGGACAATGTCATGAATGCATGTACAATAATTACATGTGCAACACTCACTATTCACAAATGCATGAGCATGAGACGTGTTGTCCTAATTTCTCTGATTGGTCTCTCTCTCGGACCCATTTCTCTGGTCCGGCCCGTTTTATGGACACAGGATGTTACACGTTAGGTACCTTAGGTGGGTTCAGTGGGTTACACAGCTCACTGGTACACCTTCAGTGGGTTACATAGCTCATTGGAATAGTCGTTAAACACCATTGGGGGGCAAAATAGTCCGTTGGACCCCTTCGGTGGGAAAAATAGCCTATTGTCACACCTCTTGTAGGTAAAATGGCTCGTTGGGCAACTTCGGTGAAAAACAACTTGTTAACTTGTTAGTTAGGAACTTTGGTGGGAAACAAAGCCCGTTGGCACACCATCGATGGGAAACACAGCCTGTTGGCACACCATCGGTGGGTAAAACTACCCGTTGGCATGATAGCGAGGCACATTTGGTGGGAAGGACAGCCCGTTAGGCACCTTCAGTGGGAAACACCGCCTGTTGGCTCAACTTTAGTGGGCAAAAAAGCACATGGGCACGGTCACAAGGCACCCTTGTTGGGCTAAACAACTTGTTGTCATGTTCACTTGGCATCTTTAGTGGGAAACACTACCTGTTGGCACCCTTTCAGAGGGCAAAATGGCACGTTGGCACTGTCACAAAGTAACTTTGATATCCAAAATATCCTATTGGAACATCTTTAGTGTGTAAAACAACCCGTTGGCATACCTTTGGTCAGTAAAACAGCCCATTGGCATGGTTGCCAGGCACCTTTGGTGGGAAAGAAGAACCTTTGGGCACCTTCAGTGGGAAACACAGCCTGTTGGCTCATCTTCGATGGACAAAACAAAACGTTGCCATAGTCGCGACGCACCTTCGTTGGGTAAAACAACCTGTTGATATGTTCGCTAGGCACTTTTGATGGGAAACACAACCCATTGACATACCTTCGAGGGTAAAACAGCTCGTTGGCATGGTCGCCAGCAACATTCAATGGGAAAAACGGCTCGTTGGGCACCTTCAGTGGGAAAAAAACCCTTTAGCATACCTTCAGTGGGTTACACAGCCCGTTGGCACAGTCGTTAGGCACCATTGGTGAGAAAACAATTCGTTGGCCCATTTTGGTAGGAAAAATAGCATGCTGTCACACTCTTTGTAGGTAAAATAGCTCGTTCGCACAGCATCAGTGGGCAAAACAGATCGTTAGGAAGGACGCTAGGCACCTTCAGTGGGAAACACAACCCATCAGGCACCTTTGGTGGGAAACACAGCCTATTGGCTAATCTTCGATGGGCAAAACATCATGTTGGCACAGTCACTAAGCACCTTCGTTGGGCAAAACAGCTTGTTGGCATGTTTGCTACGCACCTTTGGTGGGAAACATAACCCGTTGGCACACCTTTTATGGGAAAAATAGCTCGTTGGCATCTTTCTGGGGAAAAACGCCCTATTGGGCACCTTTTGTAGGAAACACAACCCGTTGGCTCATCTTTAGTGGGCAAAGTAGCACGCTGGCACGGTCACTAAGCACCTTCATTTTAGAAAATACCCAGTTGTCACATTCACTAGGCACCTTCAGTAGAAAACATGACTCATTGATGCCTCTTCGGTGGGCAAAACGACAAGTTGGCACTATCACTAGACACCTTCGGTGGGACAAACAGTCTGTTGGGAACTTTTGATGGGAAAAACAACCTGTTTGAACACCTTCAATACATAAAATAGCTCGTTTGTGCACCTTCGGTGGGTGAAACAACCTGTTGGCATGGTGCTAAGGCACATTCAATGGGAAATAGTCTTTTGGGCATATTTGATGGGCATAATAGCACGTTGGTAGAATTTCAATTGGAAAAATAGCCCGTTGGCATCTCCGATGGGAAGCACAGCCCGTTGGCACACCTTCAGTGGCAAAAACAGCCTGTTGTCACGGTCGTCAGGCACCTTCAATGGAACGTTTGCTAGCCACCTTCATTAGGCAAAACAACCTGTTAGCCCAATCACTAGGCATCTTTAATGGGCAAAATAACCCATTGGCACGGTCAATAGGCACCATCATTGAGCAAAACAGCCGATTGGGCACCTTTGGTGGGAAACATAGCATGTAAGGTCGCTAAGAACCTTCAGTGTGAAACACAGGCCATTTGGCACCTTCAGTGGGAAATGTAGCACGTTCGCAACGTTGCTAGCCACCTTCCATGGGCAAAATAGCCTATTGGCACATTCTCTAGGAGCCTTTGGTAGGAGGAACAACCTATTTGCACAACTTCGATGGCAAAAATAGCATGTTGGCACAATCGCTAAGAACCTTCGGTGGGCAAAAAAGCCCGTTTGAATGCATTTTGTAGGAGCACACAGTTCATTAGCACACCTTTAGTGGGCATAACAAACTGTTGGCATGATCGCTGGGCACCTTAGGTGGGAAAACAGCTCGTTGACACCTTTGGTGGGAAAAACATTCCGTTGGCACACCATTGATGGGAAAGACAGCCCGTTGGGAACTTTTGGTGGAAACCCAATCTGTTGGCACACCTTCAGTGGACAAAATGGTCATCAGGCACCTGTGTTGGGAAAATTGCCCATTGGGCACCCTTGGTGGGAAACACAACCCGTTGGCACACCTTAGGTGGGCAAAACAGCACGTTGGCACAACCACCGGGCACTTTTGTTGGAAGAAATAATCCGTTAGCATCTTCGTTAGTCACCGTTAGTGAGAAACACAGCTCGTTGAGGCACCATTAGTGGAAAAAGTAGCCCGTTGGCATAGTCGCAGGCGCCTTGGATGGAAAATGAAGCTTGTTGGTGCAGTCACTAAGGGTCTTTTATAGGAAAAATAGCCTATAGAGCACCTTTGATGGAAAACACAGCTCGGTGGCACACCTTTGGTGGGCAAAACTACCCGTTGACTAGGTACCTTTCGTGGGAAAATAGCCTTTTGGGCACCCTTGGTGGGATACACAGTCTGTTGCACACCTTTGTTGGGAAAAACAGCACATTGGCAAGGTTGCTAGGCACCTTTGATGGGAAAAACAACCTATTGGCACACCTTCAGCGTGTTATATAGCCCGTTGGCACAGTCGCTAGGCACCATTGGGGTCAAAACAGTTCGTTGGTCCTCATCAGTGGGAAAAATAGCCTACTGTCACACCTTTGGAAGGCAAAACAACTCGTTGGCACACCTTTGGTGGGAAAAACAACTTGTTGGCACGATCGCTAGGCACCTTTGTTGGGAGAAAAAACCCGTTGGGCACTATTGGTGGGAGACACAGCCCATTGGCATACCTTTGGTGGGCAAAACAGCTTGTTGGCATAGTCACGAGACTCCTTCGGAGGGAAAAATGACCTGTTGGACTACTTCGATGAGAAGCACAGTTTGTTGGCTCATCTTCGGTAGGCAAAATAGCATGTTGGCATAGTTGCTACGCACCTTTGTTGGGCAAAACAACCCGTTGACAAATTCACTAGGCACCTTCGGTGAGAAACACAGCCTGTTGGTAAACCTTCAACGATAAATGCAGCTCATTGGCAATGCTTCACTGGGTAAAAAAGCCTGTTGACACGATCGCTATACACCTTTGATGGGCAAAATAGCCCATTGGTATAGTCGCTAGGCACCTTTAGTGGGCAAAACAACCAGTTAGCCACCTCTTTGGTGTGAAACATAACACGTTGGCAAGGTCGCTATTTACCTTCGATGGGAAATATAACCCGTTGGGCTAGTCACCTTAAATGGGCAAAATAGCCGGTTGGCACATTTGCTATGGACCTTTGGTGGGAAAAACAGCCCGTTTACACACCTTCGGTGGGAAAAATAGCACGTTGACATGATCGTTAGGCACGTTTGGGGGCAAAAAGGCCTACTTACATGCATTCAGTAGGACAAACAGCCTCTTGGGCACCTTCATTGGGCAATATAGGCTGTTGGCATAACTTCGAAGGGAAACACAACCCGTTAGCACACCTTCGGTGGAAAAAATAGCTCGTTGTCATAGTCCCCAGGCACCTTCGATGGAACAGTTGCTAGCCAACTTCGGTGGGCAAAAGAGCCCATCGGCACAGTCGTTAGACATCTTCAATAGGCAAAATAGCTCGTTGGTATGGTCGTTAGGCACCTTCGGTGGGCAAAACCCAACTTTGGTGGGAAAAATAGCCTATTGGTAGGATCACTAGGCACCTTTTGTAGGTAAAACAACCCGTTAGGCACCTTCGGCTGGAAACAAATCCCATCAGTACACATTCTGTGGAAAGAACAGCTGGTTGGCATGGTCCTTAGGCACCTACAGTGGGCAAAACAGTCTATTGGCACAGTTGCAAGGCACTTTCATTAGGAAAAACAGCCTGTTGGCACACCTTTGATGGGCAACACAATTCATTGGCATGGTGGCTAGGCACCTTTAATGGGCAAATCAATCCTTTGGCACGGTTGCTAAGCACCTTCAGTAGGAAAAATGACTCATTAATATTGCTATGCACCTTCAATGGGAAAATGACCTATTCGTAGGGTCGTTAGACACCTTCAGTGGGCAAAGTAGCACGTTGGTACTGACATTAAGCACCTTCGGTAGGAAAAATATCACATTGCCATACCTTCGATGGGAAAAATAGCATGTTGGCACAGTCGTTAGGCACCTTTGGTGGGCAAAACAGCCCGTTGGCACTTTTGCTCTGCACCTTTTCTAGGAGAAACAACCTGTTGCCACACTTTTAATGGGTAACACAGCCCGTTGGCACAGTCGCTAAGCACCTTTTAGTGGGAAAAATAGCCCATTGATATAGTCGCTTGGCACCTTCGGTGGGCAAAATAGCTCGTTGGGCTCCTTCTATAGGAAAAACAACCCTTTGGCAAACCTTCGATGGGTAACACTGCCAGTTGGCATAGTTGCTAGGTTCCTTCAGTGGGCAAAATAGTCCGTTAGGTGCCATCGGTGGAAAAAACAACTCGTTGGCACACCTACGATAGGCAAAACAGCCCGTTGGCACACCTGTAGTGGGCAAAATAGCCCATTGGCACTACTGCTAGCCACCTTCAGAGGAAATAACATCTTGTTGGGTACCTTCGGTGTAAACACAACCCTTTGGCACACCTTTGGTGGGAAACACAGCTAGTTGGCATAGTCATTAAGAATCTTTGGTAGGAAAAAAACCCTTTGGGCACCTTCAGTGGGAAACAAACCTCATTGGCAAACCTGCAATGGAAAAAACTACTTGTTGGCACGGTCTCTAGGCACCTCTGGTGGGAAAATATCCTATTGGGCACCCTCAGTAGGAAAATAGCCCATTGGCACAACTTCGGTGGGCAAAATAGAACATTGGCACAATCACTAGGCATTTTCGGTGGGATAAACACCTGTGAAGGACAAAACTGCCCATTGGCAAGGTCGCAAGGCACGGTTAGTGGGAAAATAGCCTGTTGGGCACCCTCGGTGGGAAAGCCAACCCTTGGGCACACCTTCAGCGGGTAAAAAAGCACGTTGACACAGTCCCTAGGCACCTTCAGTGGGAAACATAGCCCATCAACTTCGGCGGGAAACACAGCCTATAGGCTAATCTTCGATGGGCAAAACATCATGTTGGCACAGTTTCTAAGTACCTTTGTTGGGTAAAATAGCCCCTTGGCATGTTCACTACGCACCTTTAGTGGGAAACATAACTCGTTGGCACACCTTTTATGGGCAAAACAGCTCGCTGACACCTTTTTTTTAGAAAAACACCTCATTGGGCACCTTCTGTAGGAATCATAAACCGTTGACTCATCTTCAGTAGGCAAAGTAGCTTGTTGGCATGGTCACTAAGCACCTTCATTTAGGAAAATACCCAGTTGTCACATTCACTAGGCACCTTCGGTGGGAAAAATGACTCATTGATGCCCCTTCGGTGGGCAAAACAGCACGTTGGCACTGTCGCTAGGCACATCCGATGGGACAAACAGTCTGTTGGGCACTTTTGGTGGGAAAAACAACCAATTGGAATACCTTTAATACATAAAATAGCCCATTGAGCGAAAAAACCCATTGGCATGGTGCCAAGGCACCTTTGGTGGGAAATAGTCTTTTGGGCTTCTTCGATGGGCAAAACAGCCCTTTAGCAGAACTTTAATTGGAAAAATAGCTTGTTGGCACCTTTGATGGTAAACACAGCTCGTTGGCACACCTTTAATGGCAAAAATAGCCTGTTGTCATAGTCGTCAGTCACCTTTGATGGAACGTTCGCTAGCTACCTTCATTGGGCAGAAAAACTCGTTGGCACGATCGCTAGCCATCTTTAGTGGAAAAATAGCCCATTGGCACAGTCGTTAGGCACCATCAATGAGCAAAATAGCCGGTTGGGCTCCTTTGGTGGGAAACATAGTATTCAAGGTCGCTAAGCACCTTTAATGTGAAACACAGGCTGTTGGGCACCTTCAGTGGGAAATGCAGCACGTTGGCAAGATCGCTAGCCACCTTCTATAGGAAAAATAGCCTGTTGACACATTCTTTAGGAACCTTTGGTAGGAGAAACAACCCATTTGCCCACCTTCGGTGGGAAAAATAGCACGTTGGCACAATCGCTAAGCACCTTCAGTGGGCAAAAAAACTCGTTTGAATGCATTCGGTAGGAGCACACAGTGCGTTAGCACACCTTCGGTGGGCAAAACAAACTGTTGGCATAATCTTCGAGCACTTTAGGTAGGAAAATAGCCCATCGGGCACCTTTGGTGGGAAAAACATTCCTTTAGCACACCATTGGTAGGAAAGACATCCTGTTGGGAACCTTTGGTGGAATACCAACCCGTTGGCGCACCTTGGGTGGACAAACAACATGTTTGCATGGTCATCAGGCACCTTTGGTGGGAAAAATGGCCCATTGGGCACTTTTGGTTGGAAACACAGCCCATTGGCACACCTTAGGTGGGCAAAATAACACCTTGGCACAGTCACTAGGCACCTTTGTTGGAAGAAACAACCCGTTCGCATGTTTGTTAGGCACCATCGGTGAGAAACACAGCCCGTTAAGACGCCATTGGTGGAAAAAATAGCCTGTTGGCAAGGTCGCAGGCACCTTAGATGGGAAACAAAGCCCGCTGGTACAGTCATTAAGCATCTTTTATGGGAAAAATAGCCTATAGGGCACCTTTGATGAGAAACACAACTCGTTGGAAGACCTTTGATGGGCAAAACTGCCCGTTGACAAGGGACCTTTGGTGGGGAAATAGCCTTTTGGGCACCCTCGATGGGATACACAGTCTGCTGCACACCTTTATTGGATAACATAGAACGTTGGCACCATCGCTAGGCATCTTCGATGGGGAAAAATAGCCTATTAGCACACCTTAAGTGTGTTACATAGCCCGTTGGCACAATCGCTAGGCACCAATGGAGACAAAATAGTTCGTTGGTCCTCATCAATGGGAAAAATAGCCTATTGTCACACCTTTGAAACCCAAAAACACTTGTTTTCACATCATCGATGGGAAAAACAACTCGTTGGCATGATTGCTAGGCACCTTTGTTGGGAAAAACAACCCATTGGGCACCATTGGTGCGAAACACAGCCCATTGGCACACCTTTGGTGGGCAAAACAGCCCGTTGGCACAGTCGTGAGACTCCTTTGGTGGGAAAAACAACCTATTGGGCTCCTTCGATGAAAAACACAGCTTGTTGGCTCATCTTTTGTGGGCATAATAGCATGTTAGCATAGTTTCTACGCACCTTTGTTAGGCAAAACAACCTATTGGTACATTCACTAGGCACCTTCGATGGGAAACACAGCCTGTTGGCAAACATTCAGTGGCAAATGTAGCCCGTTGGCAATGCTTCACTGGGCAAAAAAGCCCATTGGCATGGTCGCTAGGCACCTTCAGTGGGCAAAACAACCAGTTAGGCACCTTCAGTGTGAAACATAACACATTGGCAAGGTCACTATGTACCTTCGGTGGGAAACACGGCCCGTTGGGCTAGTGACTTTCAATGGCCAAAATAGCTAGCTGGCACATTCACTAGGCAACTTTAGTGGGAAAAACAATCCGTTGGCATACCTTCAGTGGAAAAAACAGCACGTTGGCACAGTCGCTAGGCACGTTTGGTGGCAAAAAAGCCTGTTTGCATGCATTCGGTAGGACAAACAGCCTCTTTGGCACATTCAATGGGCAAAATAGGCTATTGGCATAACTTCAATCGAAAAAACAACCCATTGGCACACCTTCAGTAATAGCTCGTGGTCATAGTCACCAGACACCTTCGATGGAACAGTTGCTAGCCAACTTTAATGAGCAAGAAAGCCCATTGGGACGGTCGCTAAACATCTATAATGGGCAAAAAAGCCATTGGTATGGTCGTTAGGCACCGTCGGTGGGTAAAGTAGCTCGTTTGATAGGTAACTTTGGTGTGAAAAACAGCCTATTGGTAGGATCACTAGGCACCATTAATGGGTAAAACAAACCGTTGGGCACCTTCAGTGGGAAAAAATCCCATCAGTATAGAGTTTATGAAAAGTATGGCTAGTTGGCATGGTCGCTAGGCACCTACGGTGGGCAAAACAGTCTGTTGGCACAATCGCAAGGCACTTTCATTAGGAAAAACGGCCTGTTGGCAAACCTTTGATGGGCAACACAATTCATTGGCGTGGTGGCTAGGCACCTTCGATGGGCAAATCAATCTGTTGGGCACCTTCGCTTGGAAAAACAACTCGTTGGTAAGGTCGCTATGCACCTTCAGTAGGCAAAACAATCCATGGGCACAGTCGCTGGGCATCTTTGTTGGGAAAAAAACTCGTTGACACGGTCTCTAAGCACCTTCAGTGGGAAAACGACCAATTCACAGGGCCACTAGACACCTTCAGTAGGCAAAGTAGCACGTTGTTACCGACACCAAGCACCTTTGGTAGGAAAAACAGCATGTTGGCAAACCTTTGGTGGGAAAAACAGCATGATGGCATAGTCGTTAGGCACCTTTGGTGGGCAAAACAGCCCGTTGGCACTTGTGCTAGGCACCTTCGGTGGGAAAAACAAACCGTTGGCACACCTTCAGTTAGGAACATGACCCGTTTGCACGATCGCTAGGCAGCTTTAATGGGCAAGATAGATCATTGACACAGTCATTTGGCACCTTCGGTAAGCAAAATAGCCCGTTAGAACGTTCACTAATCTCTTTCTATGGGAAAAACACCCCTTTGGCAAACCTTTGATGGGTAACACTGCCAGTTGGCACAGTTGCTAGGTACCTTTAGTGGGAAAACAGTCCGTTAGGCACCTTCGGTGGAAAAAACTGCCCATTGGCACACCTACGATAGACAAAACAGCTCGTTAGCATACTTATGGTGTGCAAAATAGCCCGTTGGCACTATCGTTAGGCACCTTCGGAGTAAAAAACATCTTGTTGGGTACCTTCGGTGTAAACACAACCCTTTGGTACACCTTCGGTGGGAAACACAGTCAGTTGGCATAGTCGCTAAGCATCTTTGGTAGGAAAAAATCCTTTGGGCACCTTCAGTGGGAAACAAACCTTATTGGTAAACCTGTGGTGGAAAAACTACTTGTTGGCACGGTCGCTAGGCACCTTTGGTGGGAAAATAGCCTATTGGGCACCCTTAGTGGGAAAATAGCCTATTAGCACAGCTTTGGTGGGCAAAACAGCACGTTGGCACGATCAATAGGCACCCTTGGTGGGATAAACAGCAATATTACCCAGTCAGTTGGTACCTTCGGTAGGAAAAACATCTGTGATGGACAAAACTACCCGTTGGTAAGGTCACCAGGCACTGTTAGTGGGAAAATAGCCTATTAGGCACCCTCGGTGAGAAACACAACCCTTTGACACACCTTCAGCATGCAAAAAAGCATGTTGATGCAGTCACTAGGCACCTTCAGTGGGAAAACAACACTTTGGCACACCTTCAGTGGGTTACACAGCCTGTTGGCACGGTCACTAGGCACCATTGGGGAGAAGACAGTCCATTGGTCCATTTTGGTAGGAAAAATAGCATGTTGTCATACTTTTTATAGGAAAAATAGCTCATTGGCACACCTTCGGTGGGCAAAACAAATCGTTGGCAAGGATGCTAGGCACCTTCAGTGGGGAACACAGCCCATTGGGCACCTTTGGTGGGAATCATAACCCGTTGACTGATCTTCGATGGGCAAAACATCATGTTGGCACAGTTGCTAAGCACCTTTGTTAGGCAAAATAGCCCGTTGGCCTGTTCGCTACGTACCTTTGGTTGGAAACATAACCCGTTGGCACACCTTTTGTGGGAAAAATGACTCGTTGGCACCTTTCATGGGAAAAACACCCCATTGGGCACCTTCTGTAGGAAACACAACCTGTTGGCTCATCTTCAGTGAGCAAAGTAGCACGTTGGCACGTTCGCTAAGCATCTTCATTTAGGAAAATACCCAATTGTCACACTCATTAGGCACCTTCTGTGGGAAACATGACTCATTGACGCCCCTTCGATGGGTAAAATGGCACGTTGACACTGTCACTAAGCACCTTTAGTGGGACAAATAGTCAGTTGGGCACTTTTGGTGGGAAAAACAACCTGTTGAAACACCTTTAATACATAAAACAACCCGTTGGTGCATCTTTAGTGGCCGGAACAACCCGTTGGCATGGTGCCAAGGCACCTTTAGTGGGAAATAGTCTTTTGGACATCTTCGATAGGCAAAACAGCCCGTTAGTAGAACTTTAATTGAAAAAATAGCCCGTTGGCACCTTTGATGGGAAACACAGCCTGTTGGCACACCTTCATTGGCAATAATAGCCTGTTGTCACGGTCTTCAGGCACCTTCGATGGAACATTCACTAGCCTCCTTCAATGGGCAAGACAACCCATTGGCATGATTGTTAGGCATCTTTAGCGGGCAAAATAGCCCATTGGCATGGTCACTAGGCACTATCAATGAGCAAAATGGCCAGTTGGGCACCATCGGTGGGAAACATAACATGCAAGGTCGCTAAGAAACTTCATTTTGAAACACAGGCCGTTGGACATCTCTAGTGGGAAATGTAGTACATTGGCAAGGTTATTAGCCCCCTTCTGTAGGCAAAATAGCCTGTTGGCACATTCTCTAGGAACCTTTGGTAGGAAAAACAACCCATTTGTTCCATCTTCGGTGGGAAAAATAGCACGTTGGCACAGTTACTAAGTACCTTCGGTGGGTCAAAAGGCCCGTTTGAATGCATTTGGTAGGAGCACAAAGTTTGTTAGCACACCATCGGAGGACAAAACAAACTAATGGCATGATTGCTAGGCACCTTAGGTGGGAAAACAGCCTATCGGGAACCTTTGCTGGGAAAAACAATCCGTTGGCACACCATTGGTAGGAAAGACAGCCCGTTGGGAACCATTGGTGGAAACCCAACCCGTTGGCACACCTTCAGTGGAGAAAACAACACATTTGCATGGTCATCAAGCACCTTTGGTAGGAAAAATTGCCCATTGGGCACCCTTGGTGGGAAACATGGCCCATTGGCGCACCTTAGGTGGGCAAAACAACACGTTGGCATAGTCATCGAGCACCTTTTTTGGAAGAAACAACCCGTTGGCATGTTTGTTAGGCACCATCAGTGAGAAACACAGCTGGTTGAGACATCACTGGTGGAAAAAAGAGCCCGTTGACATGGTCGTAGGCACCTTGGGTGGGGAACATAGCCCATTGGTCCATTTGCTAAGCATCTTTTATAAGAAAAATAGCCCGTTGGGCACTTTGATGGGAAACATAACTTGTTGGCACACCTTTGGTGGGCAAAATTGCCTATTGACAAGGAACCTTTGGTGAGAAAATAGCCTTTTGGGAACCCTCGGTGGGATACACAACCCGTTGCACACCTTTGTTGGGCAAAACAGCACATTGGCACCATTGCTAGACACCTTCACTGGGAAAAACATCCTATTAGCACACCTTCAGTATGTTACACAGCCCGTTGGCACAGTCGCTAGGCACCATTTTGGACAAAACAGTTCATTGGTCCTCATCAGTGGGAAAAATAGCCTATTATCTCACCTTTGGAAGGCAAAACAACTTGTTGGCACACCTTCGATGGGAAAAACAACTCGTTGGCATGATCTCTAGGCACCTTTGTTGGGCAAAACAACCCGTTGGGCACCATTGGTGGGAAACACACCTTTTGGCACGCCTTCTGTGGGCAAAACAGCCTGTTGGCACAGTCCCGAGACTCCTTCAGTGGGCAAAATGACCTATTGGGCTCCTTCGATGAGAAGCACAGCCTGTTGGCTCATCTTTAGTGGGGAAAATGGCATGTTGGCGTAGATGCTACGCACCTTTGATGGGCTTTGGCATCTTCGGTGGGAACAAAGCCTGATGGCAAACCTTCGGTGGCAAACGCCCGTTGGCAATGCTTCAATGGGTAAAAAAGCCCGTTGACACGATTGCTAGGCATCTTTGATGGGAAAAATAGCCCATTGGCATGGTCACTAGGCACCTTCAGTGGGCAAAACAACCTGTTAGGCATCTTTGGTGTGAAACATAACACGATGGCAAGGTCACTATGTACCTTCGGTGGGAAACACAGCCCGTTGGGCTAGTCACTTTCAATGGGCAAAATAGTCGGTTGGCACATTCGCTAGGCATCTATAGTGGGAAAAACAACCCATTTGCACACTTCAGTAGAGAAAACAGCATGTTGGCACGATGGTTAGGCACGTTCGGTGGCTGAAAAGCTTGTTTGCATGAATTCGGTAGGACAAACAACCTATTGGGCACCTTCAATGGGCAAAATAGGCCGTTGGCATAACCTTGATTAAAAAAACAACCCGTTGGCACCTTTGATAGGAAACACAGCCCATTGGCAGATCTTCGGTGGGAAAAATAGCTCGTTGTCATAGTCGCCTGGCACCTTCAATGGAACGGTTGCTAGCCAACTTCGGTGGGCAAGAGAGCCCATTGACACGGTTGCTAGACATCTTCGATGGGCAAAATAGTCTGTTGGTACGGTCGTTAGGCACCTTTGGTGGGTAAAACAACTCGTTCGGTAGGCAACTTTGGTGGGAAAAACAACCTGTTGGTAGGATCACTAGGCACCTTTGGTGGGTAAAACAACCCGTTAGGCACCTTCGGTGGGAAAAAAATCCCATCAGTACACAATATGTGGAAAGAACGGCCGATTAGCATGGTCGCTAGGCACCTACGATGAGCAAAACAGTCTATTGGTATAGTTGCAAGGCACTTTTGTTGGGAAAATAGCCTGTTGGCACACATTCGATGGGCAACACAATTCATTGCCGTGGTGGCTAGGCACCTTCGATGGGCAAATCAGTCTGTTGGGCACCTTCAGTAGGAAAAACAACCCATTGGCAACGTCAGCAGGCACCTTCAGTAGGCAAACAATACGTGGGCACGGTCGCTAGGCATCTTTGTTGGGAATAAAAGCTCATTCGCACAGTCGCTAAACACCTTCAATAGGAAAAACAACTCATCAGCAATATCACTATGAACCTTCAGTGGGAAAACAACCCATTCGCAGGGTCGCTAGACACCTTCAGTAGGTAAAGTAGCACATTGGTACTGACACTAAGCACCTTCAGTAGGAAAAACAGCACATTGGCACACCTTCGATGGGAAAAACAACATGTTGGCACAATCATTATGCACCTTTGGTGGGTAAAACAGCCCGTTGGCACTTTTGCTAGGCACCTTTGGTGGGAAAAACAACCTGTTGGCACACCTTCAGTGGGTAACACGATCATTGACACAGTCGCTTGGCACCTTCAGTGGGCAAAATAGCCCGTTGGAACGTTCACTAGGCTCCTTCTATGGGAAAAACAACCCTTTGGCAAACCTTCGATGGGTAACACTGCCAGTTGGCATAGTTGCTAGGTACCTTCAGTGGCCAAAACAGTCCATTGGGCACCATCGGTGGAAAAAACAACCCGTTGGCACACTTACGGTAGGCAAAACAGCTCGTTGGCACACCTGTGGTCGACAAAACAGCCCGTTGGCACTACCGCTAGAAACCTTCGGAGGAAAGAACATCTTGTTGGGTACCTTCAGTGTAAACACAACCCTTTGGCACAAATTCGGTGGGAAGCACAACTAGTTGGCATAGTCACTAAGCATCTTTGGTAGGAAAAAAACCCTTTGGGCACCTTCAGTGGGAAGCAAACCTCATTGGCAAACTTGTGCTGGAAAAAACTACTTGTTGGCACGGTTGCTCGGCACCTTTGGTGGGAAAATAGCCTATTGGGCACCCTCAGTGGGAAAAAAGCCCATTGGCATAGCTTTGGTGGGCAAAAAAGCATGTTGGCACGGCCACTAGGAACCTTCAGTGGGATACACAACACGTTGGCCCAGTCGGTTGGCTCCTTCGGTAGGAAAAACACCTGTGATGGACAAACCTGCCCATTAGTAAGGTCGCCAGGCATTGTTAGTGGGAAACACAACCCTTTGGCACACCTTCGGCGGGCAAAAAAACATGTTGGCACAGTCGCTAGGCACCTTCAGTGGGTTACACAACCCGTTGGCACAATCGCTAGGCACTATTGGGGAGAAAACAATTCGTTGGCCCATTTTGGTCGGAAAAATAAAATGTTGTCACACTTTTTGTAGGAAAAATAGCTCGTTGGCACACCTTTGGTGGGCAAAACAAATCGTTGGCAAGGACGCTAGGCACTTTTAGTGGGAAGCACAGCCCATCGGGCACCTTCAGTAGAAAACACAGCCCGTTGGCTAATCTTTGATGGGCAAAACATCATATTGGCACAGTCGCTAAGCACCTTCATTGGGCAAAATAGCCCGTTGGCATGTTTGCTATGCACCTTTGGTGGGAGACATAACCCGTTGGCACACCTTTTGTGGGCAAAATAGCTCATTGGCACCTTTCGTGGGAAAAACGCCCTATTGGGCACCTTCTGTAGGAAACACAACCCGTTGGCTCATCTTCTATAGGCAAAGTAACATGTTGGCACGGTCGCTAAGTACCTTCATTTAGGAAAATACCCAGTTGTCACATTCACTAGGAACCTTTAGTGGAAAACACGACTCATTAACACCCCTTCAGTGGGAAAAACGGCACGTTGGCACTGTCGCTAGGCACCTTTAGTGGGACAAACAATCCGTTGGGTACTTTTGGTGGGAAAAACAACCTATTGGAACACCTTCAATAGATAAAACAACCCAATGGTGCACCTTCGGTGCGCGAAATAACCCGTTGGCATGGTGCCAAGGCACCTTAGGTGGGAAATAGTCTTTTGGGCATCTTCGATGGGTAAAACAGCCTGTAAGGAGAACTTTAATTGAAAAAATAGCCCATTGGCACCTTTGATGTGAAACACAGCCCGTTGGCACACCTTTAGTGGCAAAAATAGCCTATTGTCACGGTCGTCAGGCACCTTCGATGGAAGGTTCGCTAGCCACCTGCGTTGGGCAAAATAACCTATTGGCACAGTCGTTAGACATCTTTGATATGCAAAATGGCCTACTGGTGCAATTGTTGGGCACCTTTGGTGGGCAAAACAGCTCGTTCACTAGGCAACTTCAGTGGGAAAAATAGCCTGTTGGTAGGATCACTAGGCACATTCAGTGGTAAAACAGCCGATTAGGCATCTTTAGCAGGAAAAACATCCTGTTGGCACATATTAGGTGGAAAGAACGACCCTTTGGCACAGTCAATAAGCACCTTTGGTGGGTAAAATAGTCCGCTTGTACGGTCGCTGGAACCTTTGTTGGAAAAAACAACCTATTGGCACAGCTTCAATGGGCAACACAACCCATTGGCACAATGGCTAGGCACCTTTGGCGTGCAAATCAATTAGTTGGGCACCTTCGGTGGGAAAAACAAGTAGTTGGTAAGGTTGGCTGGCACCTTCAGTGGGCAAAACAATCTGTTGGCTTGGTCGTAAGACACCTTCGTTGGGAAAAAAAGCCCATTGGCATAATCATTAGGCACATTTTGTAGGAAAAATAGCTCGCTGGCATGATCGATATGTACCTTTGGTGGGATAAACAGCATATTAGCATAGTCGCTAGACACCATCGGTGGGCAAAACAACACGGTGGCACAGTCGTAAAGCACCTTTGGTGGGAAACACAACCCGTTGGCACACCTTTAGTAGGTTCCAAAGCCCATTGGCCCAGTCATTAGGCACCATTAAGGGGCAAAACAGTCCATTGGTCCCCTTTGGTGGGAAATATAGCCTGTTGTCACACCTTCGATAGGCAAAACAACTTGTTGGCACACTTTCGGAGGCAAAACAACTCGTTGGCATAGTCGCTAGGCACTTTCGATGGGAAAAACAAACCGTTAGGCACCTTTAGTGGGAATCACAACCTGTTGGGCATACCTTCAGCTGGCATGGTCGCCAGGCACCGTTGTTGGCTTATCTTCAGTGGGAAAAATATCATGTTGACAACTTTGCTAGGCACATTCATTGGGCAAAACACCTTTGGCATGTTTGCTAGACACGTTCGGTGGAAAGCACAACTTGTTGGCACACCTTAGATGGGAAAAACAACCTGTTGGCACCTTTGATGGGAAACATAGCCCATTGGCACATCTTCTTTAGGCAAAATAGCACATTGGCATGGTACCTAGGCACCTTCGATGGAACAGTCGCTAGTCACCTTTATTGGCCAAAGCAACCCATTAACATATTGCTAGACATCTTCAATGGGCAAAATAGCCCATTGGCGTGATCTTTAAGCACCTTTGGTCGATAAAACAACCTATTCACTCGATAACTTTAGTGGGTAAAACAACCCGTTGGTAAGATCATTAGGTACCTTTGGTGGGTAAAATAACCCATTAGCCACCTTTGATAGGAAAAACATCCCCTTGGTATATAATCAGTGGGAAGAACGACCTATTGATAAGGTCGCTACATAACTTCAGTGGGAAAACAGTTTGTTGACACGATAGCTAAGCACCTTCGGTTGGCAACACAATCCATTGGTATGGTGGCTAGGCACCTTCAGTGGGCAAATCAATCCATTGGGAACCTTCAGTGGGAATAATAGCATGTTGGCATAATTATGGTGGATAAAACTACACGTTGGCATGATCACTAGGTACCTTCGGTGCAAAAATACCTTGTTGGGTAAACTCGGTTGGAAACACAGGCCATTGGCACACCTTCGGTGAGTAAAACTGCACATTGGCACATTTTCTAGACATCTACAGTGGGAAAAACAACCCATTTACACACGTTTAGTGGGTTACATAGCCCGTTGGCACAATCGCTAGGCACCAATTAGGAGAAAACAGTCCGTTGGTCCTCTTCGGTGGGAAAAATAACTTGTTGTCACACTTTTTGTAGGCAAATAAACTCCTTGGCATACCTTCGGTAGGAAAAATGGCCCATTGTCACAGTTGTCAGGAACCTGCAATAGAACGGTCGCTAGCCACCTTCGTTGGGCAAAGCAGTCCATTAGCACATTGCTAGACATCTGCGATGGGCAAAATAGCCCATTGGTGTAATCATTAAACACCTTCAGTGGGCAAAACAACCTGTCCACTTGGTAACTTTAGTGAACAAAACAACCTATTAGTAGGATCATTAGGTACCTTTGGTGGGCAAAACAATTTTTGGCACAGTTGCTAGGCACCTTCATTGGGAAAAGTAGCCTGTTGGCACACCTTTGGTTGGCAACACAACCTATTGGCACGGTAGCTAGGCACCTTCAGTGCACAAATCAGTCAGTTGGGTAACTTCGATGGGAAAAAAAACTTGTTGGCAAGGTCGCTAGGCACCTTCAGTGGGTAAAACAATCTATTGGCTCAGTCACTAGGCACCTTCGTTGGGAAAAAAAACCAGTTAGCACGGTCTTTAGGCTTTTTTAGTTGGAAAAATAGCTCGCTGGCACGATCGCTAAACACCTTTGGTGGGATAAACAACACATTGGCACAGTTGCTAGACACCCTTGGTGGGCAAAACAACATAGTAGCACAGTTGCAAAACACCTTTGGTCAGCAACACAACCTATTGCCACACCTTTAGTGGGATACAAAGCCTGTTAGCCTAGTCGCAGGCACTATTGGGGGCACAATAGTCCATTGGTCCCCTTCGGTGGGAAACATAGCCTGTTGTCACAACTTCGGTAGGCAAAACAGCTCATTGGCACAGTCGCCAGGCACCTTCGATGGGAAAACAATGTATACGTAAATTTAGTTTGTAATAACAGTTATGACTAAACATGATTTGTAATTGTAATAGGCCCAAATGATTACTGGGATTCTGATGATGTGTTTAATGTTTGTGAAACTTGTGACTAGAAATATTTATGAATAAATTGGGCTGAAAATGATTATTGATTTTCTAAATATGCAAATGATGCATGAAAAAATTTACAATAAGTTGACTAACTGTCCTAGAGTGCCACCCTTGTAGAGTATGTCCTCGAATACCCTCGGTATGTTTGGGAATATGCCTTATGAGAGTAAAGTGCTACAAATTGGTATCAGAGCCCAGGCTTAGTATCTTACATAGACATTTTTCAAATTATGTGTCAAGGTACATATATTTTAGACATGTCATAGCATGCAGTGGCAACTGATCTCCAATTTGAGTTGCATTTGCATAAGTCACATGCATAAACATTCGTTAAAAGTTTGAGTTGTTAGAAGGAATAAGAAGGATGATGATCTATTAGAATGCAAGAAAGTGAGGGTATGTGAATATCAAGAAATAAGAAATACTATATAGTTCGACATGATAAACAAAGATTCTGTGCATTTGTATTGGTTGATGTATCATCAAATAAGATATCAATAATATGTTGTGGTCATATATATCGTTAAATTGATATGGGTGTGAAAATATTTTCTAAGATTAACCGAGGGAAATAAAGAAATAGATAGAAATCACAAGATTTAATATGCACAAGCCAAGTTGAAAGAAAACAAAATTTACTATGACATTGAGCAGTTGAACTTGGAATTGAAATGGTTATTTGATTGATGTGATAAGATTTATGATTTAATATAAGAATATGTAAGTGGATTTGTAATCAAAATTTTACGATGGTTACAATCTATAATTTTGAATTGATTGAAAATGTACATGTGTAAGATGAAATAAATGATGACTGAGAGAAGAAATAAATAATAACGAGATATATGAAAGTCCTTAAGGTTAAGTTGATTTGTTATTGTGAGTGTATATTTAGTAATTTGATTACCTTGACAAGTGATATTATTAAGTATCTATCTATTATATGTTTGAAGATGGTATAGGATGTGATCTATAACATATTGAATACTTTTTAGTTATAGTTTCCATAGTTAAAATTCTGAGATGACTTAGAGTAACATATGAAAGCATTTATAATGATCAATTAGGGATAAATTGAGAGTGTAAATGATGTTACTATGTGATGAATTCAAGGAGAAAGGAAGGAAAAAGGAAGCAAGGTACGATCGTGGCATAGTCCCCACGATTGTGGCCGAGATTATTTGGTTCTGTCACAATCGTGGCAAAGTTCCCATAATCGTGGCCAGTTTCACAAACTTCTGTTATGATCTTGGGAAGGTTCACCACGATCATAGGAAGGTCCACCATGATCATTGGTAGGCACAAATGGAGAAATGTTGTATATAATCAATTAAGATTAAGGTATCATTGGTGTAAGATATTAATTAGTGATTTTTTAGAAATACATCTCTATATAAGATGTAATGATTTTGATGGTACATACAAAAGTATAAGAGTAAATATATCTACCTATTACTTCACTGAACTTTATTATAAAGAATATTCTGATTATGTAGGATATGATAGAATTGATCTTATTGAGATATCATGAATTGTTAAAATCTATCTTATTACGGTATTAAAAATGGCTGAAAAGCGATGAAAAATATAGTTGACTGATAAAGAATATGTAAAGCGTACAGATGGTTGAGGAGAGAAATCCTCTTTGATAGAGATTTTCTTCAAGTTATATAATGTAAATCAAATGTTCCATTTTTAGGAATGAATGAGTATTAAACAAATCAGAAGTGAATATTGGAGTCCATTAGAAATGGAACTCAGACATAAAAAGTTAAATATGCTATAGAGAGTACATGTATTTTGTTAATGTAAAGTAGGCCAATTACATTATTAGCATCATGAATTAGAGGTGATACTATTATTACTACTAAAGAAACTTAGTCCACGATGTATTCTATATTAGTATATTCAGAAGGTACAAATTATGTTTGACATTTGTGTTGAGACAAATTGAGACTTGTAAAGGAATTGAAATGTGTGAAGAAACTAGTAAGAACGATCAGACATTAAAATAAGTCGATAAGAAATCAAAGGAACTCGAATGAATGGACAAAATCATTCGATAAAAGAAGTCAATTGGGAGACTGAGAAAAACATGAGATATCATTACCTCATTTGAAGAATTAGTTACGTAAGAATTTCAAGAATTAGTTATGGGAATATTGAGTTATTTGTAATACCTTTTTGGGTTGATAAATGCTCCTGGTAGTATTCATGGCATTAATGAATAAAGTTTTCCAACCTTGTTTGGATTAATTAGTGACTATTTTCATAAGATGATATATTGAATGTATTCGAAAAGTAGAGAAATTATAAAAGCAAAACAACTATATGCAAAGTTCAGTAAGAGTGAAACTTGGCTTGATCAAGTTATATGTTGGTTCATATAGTATTTGAATATGGCATATTAGTAGATCCAAAGAAAGTAGAGGTAATAATGAAGTGGGGAAACTCTGCGAAATGTATCTAAGATGTCAAAGGGTTTTACCTAACAAAACTTCTAAGGAAGAATATATCATTCTGATAGATTGATAAATGTAAAAAGAATTTTGAGGAAGTAAAACACTGACTAATTACAACAACTGTGTTAGCTATTTTGTTTGGATCTAAAGCTTATGTAGTATATAGTGATGTTTTACGTCAGGAATTAGGATGTATTCTGATGTAGCTTAGTAATGTGATTATATATATGCATTGAGATAGTTAAGGTCTCACGAGTTTAAATTATTTAGTATATGATTTAGAACTTACTATAATAGTAATTGCTTTGAAAATTTTGGAGATATTATATGTAGGGTGAAACATTTCAGATTTATACAGATTATTAAAGTTTGAGGTATTTATGGAGTCAAAAAGAGCTAATTATGAGACAGAAACAATGGATACAATTATTTAGATTGTAATTGTACAATTGAGTAGCATCATAATAAATCTAATGTAATATCTAATACCTTAAGTAGAAAATCCAATTGTAGTGTAGCACAAATTTAGCAATCGACGTTACAAAATCTTGTTCAATTAAGAGCGTTGAATATTGAGTTGAATTAGGGCAAAATGAAGTATCATTTTGTTATATTGAATTTAAGACTAGTTTTGCATGAAAGGATTATAATAACCCAAAGTAAGGATTTAAAATTAGTGAACCTTATTAAGAAATTGAAAGTGAATTCGAATTAGAATTCGAAGTTTGAATTGGAAAATAAAATATTGTGGTTGAAGTAAGGAGTATATGTACCTGACATAGATAATTGATAAAAGAAAATTTGAAGGAAACACACATAGCGGCCTATACTATACATCATGGTGATAATATGCTGAAATAGCATTCAAGGGCCAAGGATGAAGAAGTAAATGGCTGAATGTGTGACTAAATGTTTGATTTGCAAATAGTCTTAACTGTTGGAGATATGCTTAGAACTTATATTTTAGAGCTCCTAGGAGCATGAAATCAATATACAGCTATAATTGAATTTGATTATAACAATCATTATCACAGTGGTATCTAAGGCATTATATGACAGAAAGAGTCCTCCAACTTTATATTGGGATGAAGAGGGCCTAAGGATTGTTTAAGGCCAAGAATTGATTCAATATACTATTGATAAATGAAATTGATCTATATCAGAATTAAAGTGACTCAAGAAAGGCAAACGAGTTAGGTGGATCAACACCAAAGATATAAAATATTAAGAGATAAATAAAGTGTTTCTGAGAGTATTGCCTCTGTAAGGTGTGCTGAGGTTCTGTAAAAAGGGTAAACCAAGCTCTAGATACATTGGTCCATATGGGATTATTGAGAGAATAGGACCATTGACTTAAGTTAGCCTTACCAACAAAGATGTCTTAGATTCACAATATGTTACATGTGAGTATGCTTAGGAGATATTGGTATGATACGAAATATTTGTTATTGACACAAGAAATGAAAATGCGAGTAATATGAGATATATTGAGGAAACCAGCTAAGATAGTGGGGTATTTAAATAAGCAACCAAAAAATCAAGTAATTCCATCGATTATAGTCTTTTGGAAGAAATCATTCTAGTGAAGAAGTTACGTGGAAAAAACAGAGGAGAATATGAGAAAACAATACCCCTATCAATTTGAACAATCAAATAAGAATTTCGAAGACGAAATTTCTTAAAGGGGAGAATTGTAGTATCCCATTTTCCCATATTAAGGGTTAGAACCCTAGATTTTTTTACATGAAAATAGTATTGAGAAATTATAAGATGCATTGCATATTCATACATATCAGTAGCATACAAACACACATGAATTGATTTTTGCACACATTACAATGATTGTTTATGCACTCATTTGACATATTCTAAGTTATAAATGATTCTAATATAATTATGATGTGAATAGTGAATGTTATGTCTTAAAAATTGATTTGATAAGTATAAGTATTGATTTAGATTTTTTGTTGAAAATTTGGAAAAAATTTTATATTTATGAGTATTTTTGGACTAGGAAAATTTCCAAGTGGCAAGACAATTGATAAATGGTAGTAGAAATAGTTAATACATGGCAATAGAAATAATTGATATGTGGCATAAAGATTTAATGACAAGTGTTATAGAAAATTAGGAGACAATTGGATGAGAAATTTAAGACAAATACACTAGTTATTAATAAGGGTCCAAATGAATCCAAAAAAAATGAGACATATGGCAAGTGACAAGTGTCATGCCATATGCCACACAGCTCACCCATGGCTAGTTCACTTAATGAAAGACCATCTTATATTGTCTTTCATCTTCATTTGATGCTTTCTTCTTCTCTCTTTATTTCA
>JAOTJB010022116.1:0-10807 GCA_027123815.1 Erythroxylum minutifolium
GGGTTTTTTTAGATGATGATTATATGATTAGGACTTAGAATTATGATATTGTTAGTGTTTTAATTGTTTGGATAGTTTAGAGAAAGAATTGATCTTAGTTTTATGTTTCAAGGGGTGTTTAATGTGTTTGTGAGTGAATAGAAATAGGAAATTGAAGAAAAGATGAATAACTTGAAGAATGGAAGAAGCCATTCCACAATCATGACAGAGAGTATGAAGTAAATTCCAACAAATTTCGGCATTTCTAAGTTGCAAGTTTTTCTATACTTTTGACATTTCAAGGTTATTTTTGGAGTTAAACTAAGTGGGAAAACCTTATAAAGAGCCCTAGAAGCATGAATAATTATTTAAGGAAATGAAAAACATAAAAAATGGGGCTGCACATTAGATTAAAAGAAGATTAAAGAGGATAAATCAAGAGCAACTCTAAAAGTTCCATATTTCCAAATCAAGACACAAACTATTTTTTCTTTTCTCTTCATATATTCCATTGTCTTGGATGTTTATTTGTATTATTAGGATGTTACACATGATTATGAGTTTCTAAATCCATATTAGGGATTGTTCTTGATTTATTTTTCTAAACTATATTTTTGGTGAATTCAATACATCTACGAATGTTTTATGCTATTTGTTATGCTTATACATGGTAATAAATCGAGAGAGTGAATCAAGTTATTTGTGTTAAGGTGCCTAATGAGTGTTGGTAGTTGCAAATATCATGTTAATAAAAAATTAAAGAAAGATCTTAATTTTGAATTAATTATCCTTAGGATTGCTTCAAATCCAATTGAATAGTAGTTTTATGAATTGAGAGCTTGCAATTATATTATTAATGATTTCAATTAGGATTACTTAGGGTATTCTAGGGCCAAGCATAAATTGAATTAATAAGATAAAGGGAAGACAAAACAAAGATAGAATAATTCCTAGGTTCTCAGTTTTGATTAACTTTGATATTATTATTAGTCTCAATTATTCACTTATTTAGTTTTATTAGTTTATTTTATTTTCAGTTAATTTATTTTAATTCTATCAATCTTTTATTACTTTAAGCAATGTTTTATTTAAGTTGTTAGGTGACTAATTAATCCTCATGGAATGATACCTTTTACATTATAAGTTAAGCTCTGTATACTTACGGTAAAGCTATCAACATATTTTTAGCGACATTGCCAAGGATTGATTTAGCATATCATAAAATTTGAATTCTTTTAATTTAAGGACTTTAATACTTTCTTGAGTGATTGTAGGTATATTAACACAATAACCATAAGGAGCCACTGAGCAAATTGCAGACCTTTTCTTCTAACCTAGTGAAGGCATTACAATATGAATGTGAGTGACTTAAACTTATATAATCTTTAGTGGCAGAACTACTTAATTATTCTTGGAATAACAATTCAGGAAACAACATGAGAGCACAAGGTTTACCAATTTTCCAAAAGGATAGGTTTGGATCATTGGAGTCTAAGTTAGACAAGTTAATGAATATGCTAAGCTCCAAGCTTGATAGTCAAGATGAAAGTTAGAAGAGGATGAAAGCCAAATTTGATCAAATAATAAAGAACCAATCCTTTTCCATTCACAACTTGGAGGTTCAACTTGGGAAACTTGTCAATGCAATATTAACAAGGAATATGGAGACTCTTCCAAGCAACAAAAAGGCACAATTAACATCCTTATTATGTTATGGAAATTATAGGGTAACAACTGTAATCATCAATATTAGGCATCAGATTATATGTAAAAGTGTTGATATTGCATGTAAAATTGGCCTAAGAATATACCATATGAGCATACAAATATTGAGCTGGATACATCATACTATTAGAGCTTATTAATGCCTCAGAGTAAAAAGGAGACAAAGGTTGACTTCACAGAGGAAGATGCTATTCAAGAAAATAAACAAGAACAGAGAACAGAGGAAATAGTGGATGAAGAAGAGAAGGAAGTCTTTGTTCAAGAATTAAAAGTAGAAGAGTGTACAAGGGTGAATAAGAACAAGAACAAGCAATTCAACTTCCCATATGACAAAATACTGGAGTTAACTGAGGATTCAGAGAGTTTCATAATTCCTTATTTTATTAACAGTTAGTTATGGGAAAGGAAATTAATAAAATCACTTGGAATTCTTAATTAGTACTATCTTACAACATATGGCTTATGCATAGGTTACTAAACAGCCATGGCGAGAAACAATTGAAAGCAAGTAACTAACTATAGACCCAGGTTGATAGCAATGTAAAGGGTACGTCAAGTTAATGACATCAAACAAGTACTACTTAGGAGGCAACCCAAGAATTATGTATGTTTTATATTTTTATTTCTATTCTATAAATTAGCATGTTATGTTTGTTGGGTTTGTCGTCAATTTTACATGTAGGTTTATTATTTTCTTATTTTTGAAGTGATTTTGATTGTTGAATCTTATACTTGTAAAGGTGTTATAAGTTAGGGAACAATTTCTAGTGGATACCGAGGAAAATAGAGCAAAACGTCACAAAATTGGATGTTCCAGGCATGCCATGATTATGATCATGTGCAAAATTGGCAAAAGAGATTTGTGAGAAGTTGGCACTGTTTCATACTATTACTAAGTTGTTCTTTATAATAAAGTATCTAACTTTACACAATTTTTTTGTTAACATATGCAAGATCAAAGTAGCACTATTTGAGTAGATCTTTGATTTTGACATAGTAGATAATGAGAAAAATTGAAATTATCAATCTATGTTTTTTTTAAGAAAGTAAATATTAAGTTAATGAATCAGAGTTGGAAGGTAGAAAAAGAACCTTAGGGAAATTTATCCTTACATCTCATAAACATACCAGAGTACAACATCAAGCTACTAATCACATACTAACATACATTTGAAAAATAAAATAAATCCACCAAAAAGTAACTAGATATGATTTTAATCCCTTACAAAGTTACAAACTAAGATTTATTCCCTTATTTGATGACGAACAACTTCCAAGATAACATCTTTAGTCCTTTCCTTGCTATGAAATCTCCTAAAATTCCTGTCCCTCTAAACATCCTACAAAAAAATACCTATAAACACTATGTAAACTGTCAAAGTAGCTTTAGGAAAGTTGGGATGATCATATACCCATTAGATAATTTTTGGCAAAGTTCTTCCATGCAAAATTTCAGCAACATAACCTTTTAATTACATTATATAATGCAAAGAAGTAAGTGCATTTAGAAAATAGGTGATCTTTAGTCTCCTCCATATCTAAGTATAACAACCAGGTTCCCCTTAGATTCAAAAAATAAAGCTAATCCATAGTGCTTAATCGATTTCTCAAAGCAAGCTATAAGAGGAAAGAAATTTTAATAATTGGAAACTTACTCCAAACAATTTTGTTCCATCCCAATACAAGTCCCTTAGTTTGAACATATCTCTGTAAAATTGATCACAGGTTTGTGTATGATAAGTTTTACTATTTGTAACCTTGATAATACCACAAGCGCATGGGTCGTTCACTTAGTACCTAAGATATCGATCCCACAAGGAAGGTTAATCTAATCCTAAAATCTAAGGTTGGAAACTGTTAAACAAATCTTAACAGACAATGAAATTAAACACCAGAACTAAATAAATCAACCAAACCAAATCAAATAACAAAACAATAATTGACAATTAACACTTAATGAAAATAATCAAAGAATAACAATTAACAATTTCAGCAAAAAATGAATAACAATTAATAGAAATTGATTGATTTGTTGAACAATGATAACACACCCTAGAATTCAACCTAATGAGTTAACCAAAAGAGAGAAAGGAAAAATTATCTATCTTTAATGCTAATCTAACTAATTACGATTTATCAAATTAATAGTTCTAGATTATCCTACGGTCAATTACTTTCAATCAAGTTATAATTAAACCCTAAAGCATAAACCCTAATCAGATTATGGGAAGTTGTAATCTCTCAATTAACAACCGATCCAAAACCTAATCAGTCCTTAAGTTCTCTAATAAACAATTGGAAACCTATATGTGATCTCTTTACACAAGATTTACAACCTGATTTAATTTTAAATCTATTAAATTACCTAACTCTCATTAGCCCAATTTAATCATTTTTTCTCGATTCACCCTCTCATTTTATTATCGAGATATGAAGTACAGAATTAGACCATGATTAGTTCAATAAACACATAAAACAATTATATTTCATTAAATCAAAAATAATATTCCAAAGATAAGTATAGAACATCAATCACAATTCAATTCTATCATCAAACTATATATCCCAATTCTATAATCAAATAAAACTGAAATATATAGGAAATAGAACTCGAATGGACAATGGGAGGCTACAACTTCGGGAAGCTTCTTATTTCAGGAAGCTTTTTATTCTGGGAAGCACGTCGAATTTGCGTCGTCTTCCTCTTCTCTCTTCCTTCTTCTCTTTCTCGATCTCTCAAAGTTTTCTCACTTAAAGTTTCATAGTGGTGGCTGATCAAAAGCTCTCTCTCTATATTCTTCATGTTCCTTAAATAACTTGGTAGCCTTAGGGTTTGTTTGAGATCGAAACGGTTTAAAAAGTACCTTGAAACTTGACGTTTTCAACTGTTTTCATGTTTGCCCGACATAGGCTATGATCATGGCTAGCATCTACCCCTCTCTGTCACGATCGTGGCATTTCTCTCTATCATGATCATGGCTCAAGTGCCAAGATCGTGGCCTAGGGTGTAGTGGCTCACATTTTTCTGTCACAATCGTGGCCTATGGTTCCACAATTGTGGGTCATGTTTTTGGCCCAAAAGTCTTTGAAACTTCTCTGTTCTTCAACATTGACCTTGAAATACTAACAAACACATCAAGGTATCTCAAAAACATAACATTTAAGCTCAAAGACTTATACTAACCTATAAAAAACACTTAAACACAGAAATTAACAAAATCTTAACCTAAATACATACTAAACACTCATATTAACACTTAATACATAACAAATTAAACCCTAAAATATGATGTAAATCACAACTATCAACATCCTCACACTTAAACGTTTGCTTGTCCCCAAGCAAACAAAACGACAAACACACCACACACAATGCAATAATGAGGGAATGACTTCAACTTCATGAAATAAATTTAATCTTAAACACAATCATTTGACTTATTTCAAATCATTAACATGCAAAATCTATATCTAGGGGCTTTGAACTAAATATACAACTTAATCGAAATCCAAATGTTAATTTATTTACCCTTTTCAATTGCACACACACATTAATAATTCTTTGATCCTTTATACTTTGTAACTATTCCTAAGTACATTTTCATGGAATTTCAAGCTTATTACAAGTCCGATAGGTTTATTAAGAAAAAAACTTTTTTATTTTATTAAACATAGATTTACTCCTTTTACGTGGAGGCAAACATTGGTATTGAATGTCAATCTAGTTACTCCACTAAGTCATGTTTATTAAACAGCTTGGTTGAAACGTCATTATAGCTTTTTGACACGGGGGCACACATTTGTGATACGTGTCAATCCGGTTACTCAGCTTTTAACACATTTTCAACTGGCTACTAGTTCTATTCGTAACCCAATAGTCAGCAGAATAGTGATTTATCTAGCAAAACATACAAATTTTTGTAATTTTTGTAATTTTTACCTATCTTGTTGTTTTTAGTTACTCGTTTCCATGAAAAATACTAGTTAAGCTACTTAAGTTTGAAAGGACTCAAATTATGAATGAATGTGACAATCTAGAGGGTGCTAAACTTACACTAAATCCTAATTAAGTTGTATATTTATTTAAAGAACCCCAATTCACTAATTTTCAGGTTAATGATTATTCACAATCTGATAGACTATGTTCAAAATTAAATAAATTTCAATCCATCTAAGCCACTGACACATCCAAACAATTCACAAAATGCAACCTAACACTATCATACCATATGCAAAATCACATAAAAAGAAAAACACATAACCCTTCCTCACACTTGAATGACACATTGTCCTCAATATGAGAAGGGAACAAACAAGCACATAAAAGTAAGAAGAAATATAAAATTATGGTAAATAGAAAAAAAATAAAAATAAAACAATAGAACTAAAGGCTAACTTGAAAAAGAAAAATTGGTTAGAAAAAAATCTCATGGAGATGGAGGTGGTGATGGTGTTGAAGGCTGTAATTGAATGCCCTAAGACTCAAAATATCGATGGATTTGTCAGATATCTCTACTTTGGCGTCGTTGTGCCCGCGTCATTTCCTTCATCATTCTGGTGTTTTATGTAAGTGTCTTGTTAGTGTCGGAGATTGCATCCAAAACTTTCTTTCATCTTTGTTCTTCCTCATTTTCGTCCTCGGATTCTTCACTAGTTGAATCCTCATCTGCTTGCCTATGTAGTGCTGAACTCGAGCTCACCTGACTAGTCCTAATCCGAATATGTTTCTTCTCGCTGATTTCCCTCAGCTCCATGTTAAGGGGATAAATGATTTCAGCTCTCTGTAAGTGGTGATGATGTAGGAAGTCAGGGAGATGGATCGTTAACCCACTGTGGTCTACACTATAATATTCAACTATAGCAGACACTATGTACCCCTTTCCTAAATTATTGCTCCTCTTGCATGGAGTTGCAACAATAGTATTTAGCACATGTGTCAATGTGCATACTGGAATACTGTGGTCCATGCATCACAACATAAATAGTTCCTTTGTGGAACACTTGTTGGTTTCTGTCTTGTCAAAAACTAGCTGACACATAAATTTGTGCAGCAACAAGTGTTTGTGGGACCTTATTATGTTGTTATGAGCATTTTTGGCATGAAATTGCTCAATTCCAGTGAGTTCATTCCAATATCGAGAGGGATAAAAATCATCATGCTGATTGATGATAGAGAATTCGGGGAATCCACACATATCGCACATGATTTCTACCTTTAGTTCATAAGCTCTTCCTCTCAACCTAAAACATAATTCCTTGGGATTCCTAGGTTCACAAGTCAGTGAAGTAAAAAATTCTGAAGTGAATCCTAATAGATGGGAAATTGGAACCGTATAAATTAGGACCACTAGATTCTTTCAGCTAAATTTTCTACTCTCTCGCATAGCTCTAGCCTATCGAGTGTTTCAAAATCAAAATATTTGGGAACTACTATTTGTTTAGCATTCAAAGATTTGAAAGAAGTAACTTCCTCCTCTATGTAGATTGGGAAGGGTGTGCCAAAGTTTGCTGCTAGTTTCTTCTCCCACATCCTGCAACTTGATTTTGCCCCAATTGCCCTGTTTTGGTGGATTGCTTAATGCACTGCATATTTATTAAAAATTGCATAGAATTTAGAAGAAAATTTAAAGGGTTGAAAATTTATAGAGAGATGTGAGAGCTTTTGTAGGCTTGAAGTCTAGAGAGATAAAATGAAAATAAAAGTAAATGAAAAAGTGAAGTTAGAACTGAATATATATGTGGTTAAAAGGTAAAATGGTAAAATTTTCTTTTAAAAACACGTCCTCCCTTTCTTACCCAGTCACAGGCCACGATCGTGGCCTGTAGTTTTCCACCACTTCTTGATTTTTCTTCTTTTGTTCTTTTCCTAATCTTTTCAATTTCACTTCTTAATTCTGTTGTGGCCCTTTTCATCTCTCTTTTACTTGCTTGAGAAATCATCAACTTTATTTTGAAATCTTATTCCTTCTTGATTTTATTTAAAAATAAAAAAATCCTAACTACAGAATTCAAACTTTCTAATAAAAACAATCAAAGGAAATAAATTCCATGGATTGCCTCCTATACAGCACTTCTTTAACGTCGGTAGTTTGACGCTCTATCCTTAGAAACTCAACCAGGATCAATTACGAGTGACTTGCTTTGACCTTTTACGCTCAACCTCAGTTTTGTAGCTTGTAGGTAAGCTACAAATTGCAAAATAATCAGAAGGACAACGTCGATTACATTATGAAAACTAATAAAGCTCAATAATGTCCTTTTTTCATGTAAACTGTCAATATAATAGGGAATAACAAAACTCTCTAAATCTTCCATTAAATCTAACAGTTTATCCTGCACGAAGTTGAGTTACTCTCTTTCTTCCTTAATCACCTTCGTCTCCTCTACTTCTTCTGCTTCACGAATAGAGACTTTCATAGTTTCTTCAAACTCGATGGTTGTCGTCATTTGGTCTTCATCTTCTTGTTCTTCAGAAGATTCGAACACATCAATTATCCTGAACGAGCTAGTAACCTTTTAATTCTTAAATACATCTTTCATGTTAAATGTCACTTAATCATCATCAATACAAAAGATAAGATTCTTTTTATGAATATCTACCCAAGATTTTTCGATGTTCACATATGGTATATCAAGTACTGGTGAATAATAGGGAGGGTTGACATTTTTTTCTTTTTACACTTTTGTCGTCCCTTAGTCTTCATTAATTTGGGGCTCGATATGGTCTTCCACTAGTTCTTCGAGTTCTACCCCATTCCTAAGTTTGATAGCCTGGCATAGCTCTATTGAATTTACTTTCATGTTATGTAAACAATTGTTCACACTTTGCTTACAAAATTCCCTAGAAAGCTGGCCTATTCAAACCTCTAGATTATGAATAGAAGATGCATGATCTTCTGTTACTTGCTCAAACTTCTTTTCCAATCTATTCTGGTTCTCTTCTATATCTGTGAGCTTATTTATGATTTTGTCCAGCTTGGAATCCTATAAACAGGATTCATCATGTTGAAATTTGAACAGGTCTTGATATCCCATGTGAGTACTTGTATAGTTGGACCAATAGAAATCTGGGTGAATCTGCCACCTCGAAGTGTATGAGTTCGTATAAGGATGATAATTTTCCTAACCAAATTAGGGCTCATTGAATTCCACATGCGTCTTTTGGTCCCTATAATATACATCCTCCATGATTGTTCTTTTTATCTCTTCTTAGCATTCAACTCTTCAGATGTCTTATTCTCATTCTAAAATTTCTTGATGTGTATCTACTTTACGCTCCAAACTCCTCTATTTTTTTGTTTAATGAAAATCGAACGATAGTGAGAAGCCTTAGACTAAAGAACTAAACTCATTGCCTCCCTCGACAATGGTGCCAAAAACTTGATCGCAGGTTTGTGTATAATAAGTTTTTACTATTTATAACTTTGATAATACCGCAAGTGCACGAATCATTTGCTTAGTACCTAAGGTATCGATCTCACGAGGAGGGTTAATCTAATCTTAAAATCTAAGGTTAGAAACTATTAAACAAATCTTTAACAGATAATGAAATTAAACATGAGAACTAAATAAATCAACTAAACCAAATCAAATAACAAAACAATAATTAACAATTAACACTTAACGAAAATAATCAATGAATAACGATTAACAATTTTAGCTAAAAAATGAATAACAATTAATGGAAATTGACTAATTTATTGGACAATGATAACACAACCTAGAATTCAACCCAGTGAGTTAATCAAAAGAGAGAAAGCAAAAATTATCTATCTTTCATGTTAACCTAACAAATTACAATTTATCGAATTAATAGTTCTCTAAAGTTATAATTGAACTCTAAAGCATAAACCCTAATTAGAATTAGGAAGTTGTAATCTCTCAATTAACAACTGATCTAAAACCTAATCAATTCTTAAGTTCTCTAATAAACAATTGAAAACCTATATATGATCTCTCTACACAAGATTTACCAACCTGATTCAATTCTAAATCTATTAAATTACCCAACTCTCGTTAGTCCAATTTAATCATTTTTTCTCGATTCACCCTCTTAGTTTATGATCGAGATATAAAGTACAGAATTAAACCACCATTAATTCAATAAACATATAAAACAATCAGATTTCATTAAATCAAAAATAATATTCCAAAGGTGAGTATAGAACATCAATCATAATTCAATTCTATCATCAAACTATATATCCCAATTTTATAATAAAATAAAACTGAAATACATAGGAAACAGAACTCAAATGGATGATGGGAGGCCACGACTTTGGAAAGCTTCTTATTCCGAGAAACACGTCGTGTCTGCGCCTTCTTCCTCTTCTCTCTTCCTTCATGTCTTTCTCGATCTCTCAAGGTTCTCTCTTTTAGGGTTTTGTCGTGGTGGCTGATCAAAAGCTCCTTTCTCTGTTCTTTATGTTCCTTAAATACCTTGGAAGCCCTAGGGTTCATTCAGGGTTGAAATGGTCTAAAAAGTTTCTCAAAATGGGACATTTTCACCTATTTTTGTGTCTGTCCGATGCAGGCTACGATCGTGGCCAGCGTCTAACCCTCTCTTTCACGATCGTGACTAAAGTGTCACAATTGTGGCCTAGTTCTAGTCTCTTTATCTCGATCATGACTAAAATGTCACGATCGTGGCCTGGATCTTAGTGGCTCACATCTTTTTGTCATGATCGTTGCCTATTGTGCCACGATCGTAAGCTGTGGTTTTGGGCCCAAAACTTTACGAAACTTCTCTGTTCTTCGCCGTTGACCCTAAAAAACTAACAAACACATCAAGGTACCTCAAAAACATAACATTTAAGCTCAAAGACTCGTACTAACCCATAAAAATACTTAAACACATAAACTAACACAATTAAAACCTAAACCCACACCCATAATTCAAATTAACACTAAATACCTAACAAATTGAACCTTAAAACATAATGCAAATCATAACTATCAACATCCCCACACTTAAATATTTGCTTGTCCTCAATCAGACAAAACAACAAACACATAACATATAATGTAGTAATGAGGCAATGGCTTCAACTTCATGAAATCAATTTAATCTTAAACACAATCATACAAGTTATATCTAATCATT